>JAOALB010000218.1:0-66024 GCA_025331125.1 Mycogone perniciosa
ATTCATCCCTGACCTCTCTGTCAACATAAACCCACGAGCCTCGGTTTATCCCTTGAGAATCAACCCGGATCGTCACAATAGTTTACTAACCTTTAATAAACTTTTAAGAGCGCTTTAGAAAAATATTATAAAGATATTTAATATATTTTATTAATATTTAGTACTATTAATACTAAATATTAATTAAAATAAAAGTAATATTTTAATAAATAAATAAAAAAGTATAAAGTAATTTATAAAAGTAATTAATTACTTATTATAAAATAAAGTAAACCCTTTTTAAAAAGTATTATGTATTAAAAGTTTACTTTAATTACTTTTTTTAAAATACTTTTTAATAAAAAAGTTAATTATTAAAAGACTTTTATATTTATTTAAATTTATTAAAAAAATACTTTTTTTATAAAGTAAAAAGTAATAAGCTTTTTATTATTATATAAAGCTTAATATATAGCTTTAAAACTATATTTATTTATATTATAAAAGTATTTTTAATATTTTAAAGGAAATAGTTTAATTGATAAGTTACTTTTAAAGGTTTAGTAAATTATTTATAAAAATAAAATAAAATATAAATGTGTTAGAAATATTAAACTATAATATGTTTTATTAATATTATTATAATTTAATAATAAATTACTTTAATAATAATATTATAATTTATTTTAATAATATCTTTACTTTTTATAAATATAATAATTTAGAATTTTAGTGCTTTTATTAAAATAATATTAATTACTATATAATTAGTTATATTTAATTATTTAAAGATTAAAGAAACAATTCATAATTAAAACAAATAATTGAATTTTAATTAATATAATAAATATAAAAGTTGAAATATATTTTTATATCTTTATAATAATATATAAATAAAATACTATTAAAATATATAGCTTTATAAATTTTAATTATTTTATAAAAGTTAAATATATATATTTATAGCAATTTATTACTTTAAATATTTATTAGTATTTAATACTAATAATATAATTAAAAATAAAGATTTATTGAAACTTTTTAAAAACTTTTAAATTTTATAAATATATATAATAAGTTTTATGTTAAACTTATTTTAGAGTATAGATTTATTAAGTATATTATTAATATACTTTTTAAAATAAATTTATTATATAGTAGTATATATTTTTTTATAAAGTTATAAAAACTTTAAGAAAGTCTAGTTAATATATTAAAATACAGTAAAATATACTTTTTAGTAAGTTTTATAAATACTTTTATTTTTATTTCTTTTAAAAAAAATATCTTTTAATTTTATATTAATTATTATAACTTTAATAAAGTAATAAAAAAATCGCTATTTATTACTTTTAATTATAAAGATTTTAAATTATATTTATAATATTTAATAGTTTATAAAAATCAATATATAAAATATATTATTAAGTTTATATTAAAATAAATAAATTAATAAAAAATTATATTTTATATATATTTTGTCAAGGGGGAATCGGCACTCTAAATATATATATATATATATACACCAACAACCTGAATAGAGCGCGGGAATCCGCGCTCTTGATAGAACCACGAAGCCGCAGTTGGGTAATATAGGGACTAAAAGATACTGCGAATCATTTAATCATAATGTCTGCAGCCGAAAGCAACTAATAGTTACCTCTTTATGCCTTATCGGCTATAAAATTACAGGTAAGGTAATATATTAAGGGAAAATGCAGGTTAGTTGTTTTATTAAACTAGGTCTATCTATTTTATCTTTATACTTTTACGCTTTCCTAATCTAGTAGTTGCTTAAGTAAGCAACTGACTTTTCTTAGGTAGGCTAGTAAAAAGGAGTGCAAGTGTATTGGGTATATCAGTTACCCCCAATAAACTAGTTAAATAGATTTAAACACTATTTAAATAGGAAAGGTAAAGGTTATCTATTATAACTATTATAAGCTAAAACACTTCTTAAAGGACTATAAAGCTTTATAAAAGCTAAAAACTAATAAACTTTAAAAGCCTATACTAAAAGCTAAATAAAAAGTTAATATAGTTTTAAAAGCTATTAATTATGTATTACTTAACTAAATTATATCCTATAATAATAGCTGCCTTATTTATAAATCCAGTAAAGATAAAAGTAAATAATACTTAAAATAACTTAAAAGAATATCTATAATAAACTAAAAGGGATATTAATTAAAACTTAAATCTTTAACTTTTAAAGATATTTTTAAAGAAAATAAAGTAAATAAATATTTACTATACTTAAACAGTTTAATAAAATAAAACCTAAACTTTAGTTATATAAAGTTAAATAGGGATAATAATATTTTAAATAAATGAATAATTATTATAATTAACAATTAATATTTTAATTAAATTACTATAAGTAATAAAAGATAAACTAGTAGTAGTAACTTTAATAATAAAGATAAAAATAACCCGTTATAATATAGACTATTACTATATAATACTATACCTTTAAAACTAGAAAACATGCTACCTATAAATAATAACCTTAAAAGTAAACTAAATAAATACTACCTAAACCTAGTTAAAAGAGTTACTATAGGTATATAACAAGATAAAATAAACCTATATTTATATAAACTGCTCTATATATAAAATAAAGCTAGTAATAAAATAGCTATTAAAGCTATCTTAGCTGCCTTAACTATATATAAAAAACTAGTGTATTTCTATATATAAAGTAACTATATTGTAAATAACCTTATTTATAAAGGATACTATACTATATCCTAGGTTATTTACATTATATATAAATATATAATATACTTTTAAGAAAAAGTAAAATATAATATATTCCTAACTAAAATCTTATTCTATTTGATAAAACAAGTATAAAACTAGAATGCCTTTAAAAAATAAATTATAACTATATAGTATTAAAACCTTAAAATTATTATTATTAAATTAAATACTAAAACTTTAAAAAAGTATTATTAACTATAAAGATTTAAAGAATATAAGTCTAAAAGATATTATATTTACTGCTAAAAGAAATTAATAAAATAGTATTTCCACTATAATAAAAGGTTTAAATACAATTAATACCACTATTTAAAATATAATAGCTTAAAGTATGTTATATATAAGCTAAATAAATTAAAAGATTAATATATATAATAAGCTAATAATACTTTATATTTATTACTAAACTATATATATTACTAAGAAAATAAATATATTGTTTATCGATAAGAAAAACTTTAAAAATAGCAAATATAAAAGTATATAGGATATAAACCTACCTTAAAAGATAAAGAGATTAATTAAATTATAAAAAAGCTGCACTAAAATTAATTTAATTTTATTACCTATAAAGGAACCGCCTATAATAGGAAAAGGTAGTATTTACTTTAAAGAACTTTAATTAACTGCAAAGTCTATATAAAAGAAAATTAAAAAATAATTAATATTACCTATAAAAGGGCTATAAAGTAATAATTAATAAATTATATCTTTTAAAATATTAAATAATAAAAATAATAATAAAGATTTACTATATTTTAAATTAAAAATAATAATTAAAGGATATCGGCTATATATATTAATAAATAATAGAGTAATAGGCAATTTTATTACACCTATAATTATAAATCGCTTATAGTTACTTTAAAAAAACTAGATATATTAACTTTATTAAACAGAAAAGAAAGCCTTTATATATGATAATAGATGAGTTAAGTGAAAGACTAATTATTTTAAACTTAAAGTCGCTAAATATAAAAGAGTAGTGTTTTATAATATAATAAATATTAATAAATATAATATTATTTTCAGTTATCTTTAATTAAAATATAATAACTTGAATATTAATTAAAAAAATAGCTAGCTTTATTAATATAATAATAAAGCTATTTTAATAATTAAAATTATTAAACAGGATTTAACTGTAAAGAAAAAATCTTAAAATATAAAACCTTTAAATAAGCTAATAAAAAAAACTAAAAAAGTTACTTTTAATGTAATTATAGAAACAATTTATGTAAAAGTAAAACTTAAATAAAATAAAGGGAAAGATAAATAAATTTAAAAAATAATTGCCTTTTTATAGAAAGTATTTAATAATATTAATAAAATACTTAAAATAAAAAGCTTTAAAATAGCAGTATTGCTAAAATAATTATAGAATATCCTTAAAGAATATTAAAAGTATAATAAACTGTTTAAGGAAATATTTAATATAAAACTATTAAAATATAATTAATAAAACTATATAATTAAGCTTAAAGATAATATAAATATTACCTTTTATAAGATTTATAATTTAAATATAAAAAAAACTTAAAAGTTTATATAATAATTTAAATAATATATTAACTAAAAGGTATATTTAACCCTTTTTACTAAAGGTTAACTGTTTTATTATATTTATATTAAAAAAGTAAACTATAGTTAATTATAAACTATTAATAGTTTAATAAAGCTATTATTAAAAATAAAACTTTACTACTATTAACTATAAAATTACAGGATAAACTATATAAAAAAAAGTAGTTTATAGCGCTAAATTTTAAAGGCGCTTATAACTTTATTTAAATTAAAAAGGGATATAAATAAATAACTGTATTTTAAATTAAATATAGTTTATTTAAATATTTAATTATACCTTTTAGTTTTATTAATACTTTGGCAATATTTTAAAAAATAATTAATAATATATTAAAAAAGTACTTTAATATTTTTATAATTATTTACTTGAATAATATGTTAATCTTTTTAAATACCTTTAAAGAATATAAAGTATATATTTATAAAGTATTATAAATATTATAAAATGCTAAACTATTTATAAAACTAAAAAAATATAAATTCTATATATAAAAAGTTACTTTTTTAAAGTATATTATTACCTTTAAAGAAATTTATATAAATCTATTAAAAGTATAAATAATAAAAGATTAGCCTATACTTAAAATAGTTAAAGAAGTTTAAAGCTTTTTAAAATGTATTCATTATTATTAATAATTTTATTAAAGGCTATAAAAATATTATATAAACTCTTTATAAATTTATTAAAAAGGATTAAAAGTTTTTATACATGTTAAATATATAAAAAGCCTTTAATAAACTTAAATAATTTATTTTAAAAAAACCTATATTTATTATATTTAATTTATTTAAAGAAATAAAAGTTAAAATAAATACTTTTAACTTTACTATAAAAGCTTAATTTAATTAAAGAAATAAAAATAATAAACTATACTTTATTGCTTTTTACTTTGAAATATTATATAGCGCAAAATTAAATTACTTAATATATAATAAAGAATTCTTTATTATTATTTTCATATTTAAAAAATACTAATATTACCTATTAAAGAATATATATAAAGTTAAAGTATATATTAATTATAAAAATATTATATATTTCGCGATAATTTAATAACTCTTTAAAAGACAAATCTATTATATAAAATACCTTTTAAAATTTAATTATATTTTAATTTACTTAAAAAGATTTAAAAATAAATAAATAAATGCATTTAATAAATAAACTAACTATAATTAAAGAAAAATTAAATACATTAAGCAGATATTAAAATAAACCTTTAAAGGATATTATTAATAAATAATACTTTAAACTATATATAAAGTATTTAGTAATAATATTATACTTTAATATATTAAAAAGTATTATATTATTTAAAATAATAATAAATTTGTAAAAGACATAAAGTTTAATAATAAAGGAATTTAATAATAAAATAAAAAGATTTAAATCTTAAATAAGCTTTAATAGAATATAGTTATAGAAGTCTATTAATATTTAATATATAAATATAAAGGTATTTTAAATTTTAAAGGCTTAAAAAAGTTCTATAAAATATCTTTTTTTGTTATATAATTTATAAAAGAGTTAAAACTTTAAAATATAAACTATATAGTAAACTATAACCTGTATTAATATTAAAATAACTATAAAAGTTAATTTTATTAAACTTTATTATTAAATTATTATTATATATTAAATTAAAATTAAAGATTAAATATAATAATATTTTAATGATTATAAACTAATTTATTAAATACTTTTACTTTTTTTTATATAAAAAAGTAATAAATATAGAAATATTGATTTATATATTTATATAATTTATTACAGTTAACTATATAATTTTAACTAAAATTATTTTTAATTAAAAATTAACTTTTATGTTTAAATTTTAATAAATATTTATAAATTAATTAAATATAAATTATAAGTTTAATATTATATATTACTTATAAATAAATAAATAAATAAAATATATTAATTAGGTTATTAAAGTTTATTTAAAAAGTTATATTAACTTTAATTAGAATAATTAAATGAAAAAGTTATTAATTATATAAATATTTTATAATAGTAATATTTTAAAGTTAACTAGACTTAACTTTATATATATTAACTATAGCTTTATATTAAATCTATATCAAGTATTAAAGCAAGGCCTATATATTAATAAAGTATAAATTAAAGCTAAAAATATAAAATAATTATATAAAGAAATATAAATATACTTTTACTTTATATAAAAAAAAGGTATATTAATAAATATCAATTAAAATGACTAATCTTTAAAAAAGGAAATATAATTTACTTATATTAATATTTATTAAAAAAAAAGACTATAAATATTAAAATAACGCAATTAAATAATAAATTAAATTTTAAACAACTTACACTTTATTTAATTAAAAAGGTTATTTTAAAAGTTATTTATAAACTTATATTATTAAATAATATTTAAATTTATTTAATATTTTATATTTTACTATTTAAAAAAGCATTATACAATAAATTAAAAAGTCAATTAATTATAAACTTAATTAAAGTTTTATTAATTAAAAAAAATATAAAGTTAAAGAAATTAAAGCTATAAAAATACAAAATAATAAATGCTAGTATTTAATAAAATAAAAAAACTATAAAAAAATATAACTTTTAAAAGTTTAAAAAATACTTTAAATATTTTTAAATAACTTTATAGCAATTCTACTGAAATTTAAGCCTTTTAATAAAAGGTTTAATAAAGCATTAAAAGTAAAAAGATTAATACTTTAAAAATCTTAAACCTTTAAAAAAGCTTTTAATTCCTGCCGCTTTAAATCTTTTAGTTTATTTAAAGATTTTAATTTACATTTTACTATTTTTTTACCTTTAATTTATAGCTATTGCTTTTAATAATAAAGATACTTTAAGCAATTTAAAGCTTTATCTATCTCCGCCTAAGCCTTGCGAAAGGCTTTATAATAAAGTAATAAAAGTTTTTCTATTAACTTTTTAATAGAATTAAAATATTACAATTTAGAAATAATATTTAATATTAAAAAACAGTTTTAGCTATAATATTAAAGAACAAACTTTAAGAAAATATATAAAAACTTAATATAACCCCTATACTATTATATAGACGGCTAATATAAATATATTTACTATATTTCGAAAAATAGTCGCTTATATAATACTTTAAGCTGCAAAAAAGATAATAAAAATAAAGTATAATATTAAAACCATTAATATTAATTAAATCTGTAAGTTTATAATAATAAAAGGTTAATTTAATATAAATAAGCTATAAGTTATTAGATATAATAAATAGTTAGGAAAAAGGATATTATATATAAAAAAAGGGAAAGGATTAAAAACAGGGCTTAAAGATAAAACTAATAAAAGGGTAATATTATATTATAACCCGACCATATTAAAGACTAGGTTATAGGGATATACAAAAATATCGGTTATATTAATTAATTATTAGGAAATAATTACTATATTAAAGGTAATTACTTAAATACTTACTATACTAAAAGGTATAATCACTTACTTAATTACTGCACTATTACAGTAATTATAGCAGCGCTTACTAAAACATTAGTAATTGCATAAAGATTTCCTTTATATATATACAACTAGCTCGCTATTCTTTTAATATAGTTACTTAAACAGTCGTTAATAAATTAAATTTACTAGAACCGCTTATTCTATAGAATAGTGACTATATTACCCTGCTTAGTGTTTATCCCTAACCTCTCTGTTAATATAAACCCTGCGAACCTCGGTTTGACTGTTAAGAATCAACCCGGATCGTTACATAATGGCTATTATAAAAAATCTAACTAAAATGGTTTCCTGTTTATATAGCCGTGAGTCAATTTGGCCGATTTCCTATATAAATGAATTTTGCAGAAAATAAAAATAGGGCTATAAACCCAATTCTGCCGCTACACTCCTATTATCTAGTCGGAGGACTATTTGGAAGACAAAGCTATTGTTTATATAATCACTTCTATACCAGCCGTATATACACTAGATATTCTATAGCTTTTTAGCTATTAGTTCAGTTACAATTTAATTGTTTATTTATTGTTAACCTAATTAGACTCTTAGTCATTTCCTTATTGCTGCATTGTATGCAGCTTCCTAGAAGCTATATATAAATAAGGTTCAGTATAACTTTGTTATTTCAACAAATACTATATATATAGCAATTTTTAATATATTTAGGTTACTTTATTTTATTTTATACTTAGGTATAAAAATTTGGTGGTGGGGTATAGCAGTAGGGAAGTGGGTCTGAAAAGTGGATTTGCTGTGCAAATAGCAATTCTCTGACTACTTCGTATAGATAGTTGGCAGCTTTTTTAAATTAATCCTTAGCCTCCTGACACGGCAATAACAGCAATGGCCCACAATAACGGTCTAGAATCCAACAACACTAAAATAGACTTATTTTAATTGTTCTTACGGAGTACTTTGTTGTTCATACATCGTATTGACCCTCATATCTTCCCCATATGGCCAAGGACTTATGTCGGTTAGTTGGGTCAGAGGAAGGATTTCGCGAGGTTTCAAGACTACGCGACAGCGGATCGATAGCCGGTTGATGTATATATGCAAGACCTACTGCTCCGGAGAGACAAAACTCTCCAGATTTGGTAAACTTTTCGCAGCCATGAAACCAATTTCTAGCCGCCGTCTCGGCGTACATGTTTTCTTGCTGCTCTGGACTGTCTGTTTGGCCGTAGCCACGTCTGAAATCAACAGCAGCAATATACACCTCTCTAACCGAGGCATATCTAAAGACCCCTCCTGCCCGAACGACTGGCTCTGTCAGCAGTCGAGTTGCAATGCAGCCTGCCCAGAGGGAGAGATTTGCATTGAGTTTGAGGGCACTGCTGTATGCGCACCGGCTGGACAGACTTGGTGTGCACTCAATCCAAAAACTCTCCAAGCCGTCGAATGCCAGAACGGTGGTGTTTGCTGGTGCGTTTAACCTTTCCCAGGTCCATTTTCACCTCATTCGTCCTGTCACTGACTAACATATTTCTAGTCACGGAAACTGCTATAAAGCCGGCACTGTATGCTGCGAAAATGGTTCCGTTCAATGTTCTATTGGTGATTTGTGCCTTGCCTGTCCTGGTGGTAACACCTGCACAACTGGAGCGTCTACATGCGCCTCTGGTGGTGGATCGCAGTCAACAACACGAGTTCCACCAAAAACTACTTCATCAACATCAACACAACAACCCGCAACATCCACATCGAGTGCACCTATTACGCCTACGCTCGTACAGCAGGATGGCACATACAAGTATATCGGGTGTTATGTTGATGGTGCCAATTCCTGTTCGTTGGTTGTAGGCAATAGTACTGATACGAGCTCAAATGGAATGACTGTCGAGAAATGCGTGGCATTGGCTAAGAAACAAAACCTTCGCTATGCAGGCGTTGAGTTTGGTTCAGAATGCTTCATGGGGAATACCCTCCATTCTAATACCAAGGTATCAGATGGCAACTGCAATAAGGTCTGCGCCGGTGCGCCCACCGAGTATTGCGGCCAAGGCAATAGGGTACAGGTTTATGAGGATACAACATGGAGCGACCCAACCTTGGATGAACTTACAAATGTTTTAGTCCGGTATAATAGCACTCTGTTCACGTTGCGAACACTTACCGACCAGTATAACGACCTTATTCAGCAGTGGGCAGACCAGGAGAAAGCCAATGGTAAACAAAAGAAGCGGTGGCTGTCCAGGAGGGGACGAACTATGACAGTCACGCAGCTGCACGACGGATTAAGTGAAGTCGAACGCCAATACCCCCAAGTACGGGCTATTTTGGGTATGGTTTTGTCATTGAGCTGCATTAAACTTTATCTCTAACCATTGCGTACAGCCCAGGCAGCCCAGAACGGTGGTGTGCTCTATCTTCGCGCAGCCAGCTCAGACGTTATACGACCAGGCCAGACAAACCCCTTTGTTGATGGGCCCACTCTGGAAAATGCCCGTCAAGCTTTTGATATTCCCCTCGAACCCCTCGGAGACGTCCAAAGCGCGATAGAAGACGATCTCCGGTCAATTGCTGAGTCAACCAGCTCAACAACGCCACTTCTTAATACAGCCAGAGACTTGCAAGTCGCAGGCAATGCGGTATGTTGCCCGCAGTTTATGCTGGAATTGGCAGCTCATTACTTAACGACAGAACAAAGCCATTGGCACGATCAGTGGTGCCACTCTTGGGGCTATTGCAGCTGGTCATGGAGTTTGTAAGTACATCGTAATGATGATGCATAAAATGAATATAGAACTGAATTTGTGTCTTCGCGTTTAGTTGCCCTCCTGGCCTACATATTCCTTCGTCTACATCCCGAAACCAGTTCAGGTAATCCATCGACTACACTACACTCGCAACCAACTTCGGTTATAGTCACTTCTACCACAAGCAGCTCTGCTACCGCCTCGGCGACTCCTTACCTGCTCGTCGTAGCAGATGGCGTCTCGGTAAACGACCTCCAGACCTTTACTGACAAGTTGGCCAACACTCCCAAAGAACCAGTTATCAACAGCCCGTTTGCGATTGCCCGGGTGGTTAGCCTCAACGACACAGAATACGAACAAGTGCAAAAGAACAAAATAGTCTTCTCCATAACGCCAAACGAAAACCAGGGCATCCAGATGTATGTTCACAATCCGGATTTAAACTTTACTCTCGAAGCATCGCCTGGACTAGGCCTGGAAAAACGAACAGCCAAGGCAAGGGACACTGCCAAACCTGGTACCACTATACCAGCCACAAAGTTGACCGGCCGCGACGGAATGTTTGGCCTCCATATTGGCCACCTAACTTCATTGTCTCAGAAATGGTTCACCGAGAAGTTTACCGACGGGTTTGATTTTGTGTATGAGACCAACCCAGGAGCGGGTACCTTCATCTACGTCATTGATAACGGCGTGGACTTGACTCACCCGGAATTCCGACGTGTTCAAAAGGAGCAGCTTCTTGTCACTGACTATAAACCAGAAAAAACCCATGGCACGGCCGTAGCTGGACAAGCATTAGGAATGGTTATGGGTGTCGCATCATCCGCCACCTTAATCGATGTTCCCTTAAGCTGGGCGACGAAGATAATATGTTGAAAACTTTAACTGCAGTGTACGATGACATTGTCGCAAAGGGTAGGGGAGGCAAGGCCATCGTTAATATGTCCTGGGGTTTGCATTCTAAAGGCCGTCTCTCTCAAAACTACTGGCTTGCGAAAGCTATGAAAAAGTTTATTGATATTGGTGCTGTTCCTGTTTGTGCAGCTGGGAATATGGGCGCGAAACCCGGAACGGCTGGTACATATGATGAAAGCGTCCCCGGCTTTTATATCTCAGGAATGGACGGCCTTATTGTTGTTGGCTCAGTCGATGAAAATGGCAAACGAGCGGCCGATTGCGGAAAATGTGATGCCCAGAACTCCATATCGGTATGTCTGTCAGCATACGCCATGGGTGCTGGCGTCATGGTTGCAGACAGCAAAACTGGAGACTATACGCTCGGATGGTCTGGCACATCCTTGGCTGCGCCAATTATCTCTGGCTTGATTGCATACCTAATGGCCCATCCCAACGCTGATATCCAAAGCCAAGTCTACGATGGCGGTAACGCGAAGGTTGCAGATAACGTTGACTTCATTATTAACAACTGGAGCTGGTCGCGGAACCCAACAGGAGGTGTTGACTATCCTAATGTCGCTTGGAATGGTGTCATCGCCGATGCCTGCAACCTGAACGCTGGACCTGGCGGCCAGATTCCAGCCACGCCAGATGTCCCTGGCACGAATCCCACGTCGCAGACTAATGAGTCGCCAGTGTCTGGTGTAAGTACTCGCAGATTCTCCCCCGCGTTCTTGGAATGCTAACAGTTTATGCCAAGGTCACCAACTCTTGTCCCGTGAAAAAGTAGACTACGTGCGTAAGCTTCAACACAGCCCAACGTGGCGTTTTGGACCAGCGCGATACTCTATCTGGTTCTTCATCAGCTCATACCCAATGTTAACCAATTGGGATGAAGTCGAGAAGACTCTCGCTAGCAATCTTCTGGGTCGCATTCTACGTGGAGGGGATTTGTTAGGAGCGCTCAGAATTGAGATCCCTTAAGAATTCTACCATGGTCGTATTGCTCTTGCTGGACGTTTTCATACAGAGGCATAAACACCACCTATTTTATATGCATTAGATAGCCGACCTTCCTTATATTCACTTCTGCCTTCGGCGTTGACAATCTCTTTCACATACTTTAGAAGCCTCTTAATTTAACGCCAGATAGCTTTTTACAGCATTTTTCACTAAGCAGCTTTTACATTCAAACAGCTTTTTAATGGGATTTAAGAGCTGGTTTGACACTATGGCTGACCTCTTGTGGCTTCCGCATCATGTGGAATGAGGACTGATCTGCGAGATATTTTCAGAGGTATTTGGACGATAAGGTCGAAATGGTAGAGTTGGATTACCAACCAAGCCATCCAAGGAAGCGTGTTCGGCGCGGTTAATAGCTGAGTATGAGAATGTGAGAGTGCTCCGGGAAGAACATAGAGCTGAGGGAGCTCCGTGCTATAATTTCCGAATTTTTAAGTTTCTTTACAAATGTGATCTGATAATAAATGTCTCCTCTATCTTCACAACCATTTGGTGGGAGAATCTACTGCATTTGAAAATCACTATCTAAATGATGGGTCAAGTTAAGACACTGCTCCACGAATGTATCCCGGCTCGTCAATCATAGTGCCGCTCAAGTCAATTCGTATCAGCCACTCAACCCATGAATAAGCTGTAGCATATGGCAAGACCACAGCAGTAGTGAGAATGAATGTGGGTTTACGAGTAAAGACCGTTATAATAAGCAAGTGTATGCTAATGCTCGCCGAAGGTTGGGGTGGACCATGTCTGTTATTCTTTCTCTTTTTGCTTATACATCAAGACGGTTTTACTAAATCCTAAACATGTGCTAAAATGAACACTTAAACAAATTATACATAGTAGCTTAGCCAGGCTGCAAATGCCAGGTTGCGAGTGCATTACTGATGTCGGAACTGCCGCTGGGGTAGAAAACCGTGGCAGTGTCAGCTCCGTTTTAATGTGCGGCAGGTGACTTAACGGTGGTGGATCGCTTAGCGCGGGGGTTTGTTGTCCTCCAAAAACGGAGTCGTGTGACTCCGAATTTGAAGTCTTGGGATGCAAAAAAAGGCATACATTGACCGCAAGACAAGAGCTGGACGGGATCCCGTATATTCCAATGGATATAGTCGTATGTGCCAGGTTAACTCCTGAGAAGTCTTATATCTCAACACCTTGTACCAAAACAGACCCAACTACCGCGTCAAGCGAGTGACAAAAAAGGAGGGACCACAAAAGATACACGTCTCATCAGACAGTTAACTGACAGGGTGTTAAGAGTTTTTACTATAATATTGTACTGTACTATAAACAGGAGCTATTTATCGTAATGATAGTAATTTATTGCAATGAGAGTAATTGGCCCTGCATAACTATGGATCTTGTACGGCGTTCATTTTGTCATCCGGAAGATGGCTGCTTCCGCCGCTCGGACCCTGATCCCGGCTTCCCGGCCCCGGCCCTCGTAGTCCCCGGTCAATCGGGGCGGTGATCGTCGCCGAGGCGTTTTGACACATACATCCAAAATACTTCGTACTACTTCGTATACTCCATTCGTATGAAGTACAGCTGCCCTGTACAACACCTCAAGAGGAACATCTCCTACGGAACCCAATTGTCGTCCCCCGACTGCGAAAGCTGAACACGTGGCCAGCGTCTGTCTGTGTAGGACGAGGCGGCATAGTTTGAACAACACATGATACTAATTGACCGCTGGAAAGCCTGTCCCTCGAGGAGCGGTGTATTTATCTGCTATCTACGGAGTATATATGCAGGTACGGAGTACGTGAGCTGGGATGCTGAAACAGCATGCTTACCATGGGCCTGGTAGCGATCCCGTCACCAGCAGGAGGCTTTTGCGATCACAGCAACTGAAAGGAGAGAGAGAGAGAAAGAAGACCAGCCATCTCCTGCAAGGCACGGGCTGTCAACTATTCGTTGGATGGGCTTTACTAGTACTTCCCAGTACTCCGTACTAGTACTGGTTTTACTGGGGTTTACTGATACGGGCTGCAACGTTATCCAGCCACTTTTGCCCCGCCAACCAAGTGGCCCCCACTCTTGAGAGAGGGCTGCGGGCTTTAGCCGCTGTCGTCAAGCATAGACCATTGTCAGTTCGCCTTGCGTGTCTAACCAAGTTGGAGAGAATGCATTCATTGGTGCGAGAAGAAGCAAATAAGGCAGAGCTTCCATCAAGATAATCAGTTTACCCGATGCCCCTCAACATAGGGCACAGGTACAGTTAAGGGGTGTATTGTATTGGGTTTCTCGTACGCACCCACTCCAACAGACAGGCCGTGTTTCCTCCGCCGCCACACACTTTTCGTACAAGACGAGACGAGAGAGAAATAGTTCCTCCCAACCACCTCATAATTGCCCCGGAGCGCTTTTCCCCAGCCCATCCAATACTATAGTCAGTTATAATGCGCCCTTTTCCCCCTCTCCTGCATTCCATTCCAGTATTTCGTTTCCACGCCTGTTTCGTTCTTGTTCCTGCAGCTGTTGTGACATCTACTAGCTGGTTGAGCTTCGATCGGAGCTGATTGGATTGATTGATTAGATAGATTGGTCTTAACTTGGGCACCACCATCACCAGTGCCTCAACCAGCCGACACCACATCATCGCCCACAATGTTGTTCGCATTGATCTTCATATGGAACCGGATCACCCAGATCGTCACTCTGGTAAGTTGCAAGAAACAAAATGCGCGCATTCAAGGCGCAAAACCCTGCCTGTGACAATGTTTGCGACGACAACTAACCCGCCTCCCTCTCTCTCGCAGATACCAGCGGTTGGTATGCTCGCCTGGTTCGTCAACATATTCTCTAGCCAGAACGCCCTCACGCCCGACCCCATCCTCGTTCTCTTCATCGTCACCGTCCTCGCGCTCTCCTGGGCTGTCTGCACCCTCTTCCTCTACCACCGCTCGTCGCACAACGCCCTCTTCGTCGCCTTCGTCGACCTCTGCTTCGTCGGCGCGCTCATCGCGGGCGTTTATTACCTGCGTGGAATCGCCAACGCCGACTGCGAGAACCCGGCCGCAAATAAAGTATGGACCAACAACGTTGCTGGCGTCAATATCCCCGGCTTTAGTTGGGGCGTTAACAAGCCGTGCGCCATGCTCAAGGCGTCGTGGGCGTTTGGCATCATGAACTGCGTCTTCTTCGCCATCACGTCTTTCGCGGCTTGGTCTCATGGCGACTCGGTTGTCTACACCGAGCGCGTAGTTCGTACCAGCAGCAGCGGATATCACTCAGGCCGTCATAGCCACCGACACCGTAGCCACTCTGGTGGTTCGCGTCATAGCCACAACTCCCATCGCCGGGTCTACGTTTAAACCAGTGGTCATCCTTTTTGCGACACGAACGATGTTACAAGCTCTGAAATACATCAGAGGAATATCAACCAAAAAAAAAGGAAAGGGAAAAGAAAGGGAGAGCAAAGCGCCCTAAAGTGGCGACCGAACTTATGAGCAGAAATGAATCTTAGACGGCGAGGTGGTATAATGAACGGGGACTGGTCTCCATATGCTCAACGGTAACGGGAAGATGTGTTATTGATTTATGAGAAGGATGGAGTGACGACGGGGACGTCACATTTTGGGTCTCAGTATTTGTTTTAAAGCTCGCATTGCGCAGTTGGGTGGATATTTGCTGGTTTCGCGACATCTGATTTTGTTTTTCGCATACTTGTAATTTGTTTCGAAGTTGTATATAGTCCAAGGGCTGGCTGACAGGAACCTGCTGCCAGAGCCATATCCGTTGTATAGAAAAGTCATCCTATGATGGATGAAATATGCCTCGGGTCAATATTCCAGTTTCTGTTTCAATCATCGATGTGATATGCCGTGGTATTTATTGTTCAATGCCTCTGCTGCACCTCTTCTCCAACCTGGTATCCCCTTGCAATGCCGCTTCTCCCTTCCTCTATCAAGGTACTCGCCTCCTGGTCGAAATCGGTGCCAAGACCCTGCCACGTCCGCTGTGACCGTAGGTACTCAGCTCCAGGGCTTGCCACGCCATTTATGCTTGCCAATTCACCAGCAACGGCTCTTTTCACCAAGGCCTCAGACGACCGGGGTTGGCCATCGTCATTAGTCGTCTTGCTCTCGGAAGAGCTACCAAGCGTAAGCTGCATCGGCCTGCTGTGGCTGACGAGCCTGCCCGTGCGTAGGTCGAACACGGGAGGTAAGGATTCATCCTCATCAACGCCATCCTCGACATTGTCCCCCGTGGCTTCATCCTCTCCATTTGGTCCTTGCATGATCCCTGATTCCTTGCCCTCGTCATCCTGTAGCTTGAGTTTCTCGATACCTCCCCACCACTCCCCACCCCATATCCTCTCTTCCTCGCTCATCAGCGCTACCTCCATCTCAAATGGCGTAATGACTGGTCGCCAGTATCCAGCATCATCTTCAATCAACCCACTTTCCCAGCACCCCACAACAACCCATCCCTCTATTTCGGCAAAGTTGGCCAACTTGGCCGGGTTGAGCTTGCCCACCACGACGGTATAGCTCTTCTTGCCCGCCTTGGCGATTTTACGTCGCAACAAATCGATGGATGAGAGGTAGTTGGAAACAGACAGGGTGTTAACAAGAATGCCGATGACGCCTGCTGAGGCTAGAGAGAGGACACGAGCGAATCGTCGGCGCAGGAGACCTGCAGTTCGGAAGGTCGGGTTGTCAAGAGTCGGGGAAGATGGTGAGGGTACCGATAGGACGTGCAGGGAGGTGAATCGAGACTGCAGAGCGAGGAGAAGAGAAGAGGGTGGGTCGGAGATATGGAAAAGGGCATGGGATTTCAGCAATTCTTCGTCCATTTCCTCATCTGCTGCTATCCTCCTGTTCGGTATGACGCCACTCGGGTTCCTCACAACTTCTGTGGCAATCACGTTCCCGTACCCTCTGTCTTTTAGAGCCTTGGTGATTGGATCCACATGGCTCTGATATACCAAATCCGCCATGATCACTACCCTAGTTTCCTTGTCCCCAAACTCCTTTGTGAACTCCTCGATCACTGATTGATGGTCCAGCTCCTGTGACGTGTAGACGTAAATGACGGGCAGCCGACTCGTTGGGCTCAGACATGTCCTTCCGTAATGTACAACTACATCTGCATCTGTATGTTCGGCCGCTATCTCGTCAACGCAACAGGCGCTATAACTGGTGTCTGCCAGGATGCATATCCTCCTTGTCTTTGATGTGTCCTCTGGTTCAGCGAGTTCCTGTTTCAGGACTTCCACTACCCTGGGCGCATCGACCAGCATGTGGTCTGGAAACTGTAGCGCAATTCTCCTCCATCCGCCTTCGCGAATCTCAGCTGCGGTGCGAGGGATCTCGTACGTTGTTCTCAGGGCATCTTCGGAGAGGGTAGACTTGGTTTCGGTCTGCGTGGGGACTTCAAGGATATGGTCGTCTGGTGTTGACAGCACCGGCGCTGCTGCGAGATCGCTAGACATGATTAATCAATATTGGTGAGCTTCTAGCATTCACCCATCTGACCTGAAGATGAAAAATATCAGCGAATAGAGGGGAGGAAAATTCAGAATTGGTCATCGTTGCAATCTATCTTTGGAGGGGTAACTGCCCTGTGTGATGGCGGGGTAGTGGTGTCAATTATTCGCATATATGTGTACCTACTCTCTGTCGAGGTGGTGTAAATTACAGAGCGTCTGTTCACACACTAGAAACCCCTTAAGATATGGGGAAACCAATGATTCTTCATCCGAGGAGATTTATTTGAGTGCTGGAGCTTGGCCATCGCAATGTTGATTGATATCTATTTATAGGTGAAGCAAATCTGGAAATAAGGGATAAAGGGCCTTGATAGAGCAGGTCCCAAAGGCCAATCGCTTATATAGTATTCCCTCGTATGGAGTACGAAGTAATAGTAGAAAGCTTGGTTGCCTGGTAGGTTGCCTGGAAATGATACTTGGGATCCTGGATCAAGTGTGGACCTTGGTGGCGTTCGGGCGACAGCAGCTTCAGCTCCCGTATCATCGCGACGCCATACTGTGTGCATCGAACTCAGTGAATGCGCAACCCGTCGAAGGCCCATGAAATGAGTAATTGATTCAAAAATCTCGTAACTTCTATATACAAATCTTTCGTCCAAAATCATAATACAAAGTAATTAGAGGCAGCGTGCGGTGGTGTTTAAGGGATAAACAGTGCCAATATACAGTGCTATCCGGATCCCGCAACACTTTACGCGAAATGACCAAATTAATGGACCCAGGACGCGATCGCGACGCGGTCCAATTATGCTGGACATGCTTCGTGCATACTTCATGTGCAACATCCCGTCTTCAGCGAGCCTACGGAGTACAGCGAGCTGGGCTGAATGTGTAATCCTAATCATCTGTACACAATCTCCCATTGACCTCGTTCACTACGTCCGTCCGTTATTATCCTCCAAGTTCTGTTCGCGTTCTGTCGTTCTCCTGTCTCTTTGATTGCCTGCAACTCGAAATCGCCATGCCAGGTGACAAGGCAGCGAGCGCTGCTCGCACCCCAGCGAAGGCCACCAGGCCAGCTGCTTCAGTCTCATCTTCGGCCAAGCAGAAATCAATCATGTCTTTTTTCCAGAAGTCCTCCCCCGCTGCTGGATCCTTGGCCGTTCGCGAAAGGGTTACTTCTGATCCCCAACATTCTTCCCCCCTCAAGGAGACAAAGGCCAACTCTCTACCAAAGGCAAAACCATCCACCAAGCTCTCAACACCAGTGCCTTCCAGCGACGCACCTGAACCTCCAAGCTCACAAGAGAACGCCGAGTCGACTGTGAAACGGGTTAGAGGCCCTCCGCTATCGTCAAGTCATACCGCGTCCAAGAAGAAAATGTCAACTGCCCAGGCGATACCAAGTAGCCCGACACGCAAGGTGTGTACACTCTTTGACAATGATTCTGCGAGAAAATGCTAAAAATGCTAATAAATGCTCCTGCACAGGTGAAAAAAGTTGTCAGCTACGCCGAGTCCTCCGACGAAGATGAGCCCTTTAGCTACGGGACATCTTCTCAAGCACGACGTCGCAATAGGACACGACCAGTTGTCAAGGATGAGGATGATTATGATGAGAGTGATGCTGCTGCTCAAGAAGAAGAAGAAGAAGAAGGTGATACTCTCCTCCTTGGCCATGATTTACATGAAAGTTCGCTGACAATGGTTACAGATGATATAGATGACTTCGTTGTATCAGACGATTCAGACGCAGATGCCTCCCGATCCAAGAAACGGAAGCGACCTACAAAGCCTCAGTCAGCACGCAAACGTACCAACATTTCGCCACCAACCAAAGAGGAGACAGAAGATGCTATCGACGACGAGCTTATGGATGATCTTCCGGCTACATCTACAACCAAGCAGTGGAGCTATGACCCGGACTCAGCAGAGAAGCAACCTGTGGTGAAGCCGACTGAACGAGCGGCAAAAGATCCCAAGATCAAAGAGAAGGCGCACACGAGAGAACCAGAGGAGCGGTACCCTTGGCTGGCTAACATCCGGGACAAGGACAAGCGTGCACCTGGAGATCCTGACTATGACCCGCGCACTATTTACATCCCACCTATTGCATGGAACAAGTTTTCTCCTTTTGAAAAGCAGTATTGGGGAATTAAGCAGAACCACTGGGATACAATTGTCTTTTTCAAGAAGGGCAAGTTCTACGAACTCTACGAGAACGACGCTACCGTTGGACACCAGGAGTTTGACCTGAAGATGACAGACAGGGTCAATATGCGCATGGTTGGGGTTCCTGAAAGTTCCCTGGACCACTGGGTCAACCAGTTCATTGCCAAGCAATACAAAGTTGCACGCGTTGATCAGATGGAGACTAATCTGGGCAAGGAGATGCGGGAACGACAAGACAAGAGCGGCAAAAAAGCCGACAAGATTATTTCACGCGAATTGGCCTGCGTTTTGACTGCAGGCACACTTGTTGATGGAAGTATGCTTCAGGACGATATGGCTGCTTACTGCGTTGCCATCAAGGAATCCATGGTTGACGATTTGCCGGCTTTCGGAATTGCGTTCACAGATACCGCTACTGGCCGATTCTTCCTGTCTGGGTTTGTCGATGATGTTGACCTAACCAAGTTTGAAACTCTTGTCGCACAAATCGGCCCACGAGAGCTTCTCTTGGAAAAGTCCCATCTGTCAACAAAAGCCCTCCGCATTCTTAAGACCAACACCAGTCCCACGACCATCTGGACTCACCTGAAGCCGGGGACAGAGTTTTGGGATGCAGACACATCCCGTCGAGAGTTGAATTGTGCAAAGTATTTTGCCACTGAGGACGAGCAGGAGGAAGTCTGGCCCGAGACTCTCCAAGAGTTCAAGGATAATGACTTGGTGATGTCTGCTATTGGTGGCCTTGTCTCATATCTCCGATTCTTGAAGTTGGAGAGGCCACTTCTTTCACAGGGAAGTTTTGAAGCCTACAAGCCTATTCAAAAGAATGGCACACTCGTTTTGGACGGTCAGACTTTGGGCAACCTCGAGCTGTTCTCAAATACCGTTAATGGCGGTTCGGAAGGAACGTTGTTTAGCCTACTTAACAAGTGCGTGACTCCGTTTGGCAAGCGTCTGTTCCGCCAGTGGGTGGCTCATCCACTCTGTAACATTGAGCGGATAAATGAGCGCTTGGATGCTGTCGAAATGTTGAATGCGGATCCTTCTGTTCGCGAACAGTTTGCATCTCAGCTCGTCAAGATGCCGGATTTGGAGCGACTCATCTCACGCATTCATGCAGGTGCTTGCAAGCCTGAGGACTTTGTTCGGGTGCTTGAGGGTTTCGAGCAGA
Organism: Mycogone perniciosa; assembly: GCA_025331125.1. Taxonomy (NCBI): domain Eukaryota; kingdom Fungi; phylum Ascomycota; class Sordariomycetes; order Hypocreales; family Hypocreaceae; genus Mycogone; species Mycogone perniciosa. The sequence goes on from JAOALB010000218.1 coordinate 21,219, forward strand.
TTGAGTACACCATGACTCTTGTTGCTGCCTTCAAGGGAGGGAATGGCCTTGTCGACAGACTCATTTCATCAATGCCAGACCTTGAGGAGCCCCTGAGCTACTGGAAAACAGCATTTGATCGTCAAAAAGTCCGAGACGGGAAGCTATTGATACCCGAACACGGTATTGATGAAGATTTTGATACCAGCTTGGCTCGTATTGACGAGATCAAGGAGCAGCTGAATGACTTGCTGGTCGAGAAGAAGACAGAGCTCAAGTGCAAGACTCTCAAGTATACCGATGTCGGCAAGGAAATCTACCAGATGGAAACACCAAAGAGCGCCAAGATCCCTTCAACCTGGCGCCAGATGTCTGCCACCAAGGATGTCAAGCGATGGTATTTTCCCCAACTCACAGGGCTCGTTCGGGAGCTTCAGGAGGCGGAAGAAACGCACTCTCAGCTTGTCAGAGAAGTCGCGCAGCGCTTCTTCAAGAAGTTTGATGTTGACTATCAAACTTGGTTACGGGCAATTCAGATCATTTCTCAGCTTGACTGTCTCGTTAGTCTTGCCAAAGCATCGTCGTCTCTGGGCGAGCCAAGTTGCCGGCCACAGTTTGTCGACGAGGAGCGTGGTTTTATGGAGTTTGATGAGTTGCGGCATCCATGCATGATAAACACGGTTAATGACTTTATTCCCAATGACATTAAGCTGGGTGGCGACCAGGCCAAGATCAATCTTTTGACTGGAGCCAACGCAGCCGGAAAATCGACAATTCTCAGAATGGTACGTTACCTCAAATTTTCTCCTCCCCAACGAAGATGTTTTCTCACACGTGCCATAGTCTTGCATTGCCGTCATCATGGCTCAAATTGGATGTTTCGTTCCCGCAGTTTCTGCACGCCTCACTCCTGTGGATCGCATCATGTCTCGCCTCGGAGCTAATGACAATATCTTTGCCTCTCAGTCCACCTTCTTTGTGGAACTCTCGGAAACAAAGAAAATTCTCTCGGAAGCTACGCCCCGGTCGCTTGTCATCCTCGATGAGCTGGGGCGAGGAACTAGTTCGTACGATGGTGTCGCTGTGGCACAAGCTGTGCTACATCATGTGGCTACCCATATTGGCTGCATAGGCTTCTTCGCAACGCACTATCACTCGCTTGCCACCGAGTTTGAGAACCATCCCGAGATTCGTGCTCGTCGTATGCAAATTCATGTGGATGAAGAAGAACGACGGGTGACTTTTCTGTACAAGTTGGAGGATGGTGTTGCGGAGGGTAGTTTCGGTATGCACTGCGCTGCCATGTGTGGTATCTCCAGTCGTGTTATCAAAAGGGCAGAGGTAGCTGCCAAGGAATGGGAGCATACCAGTAGATTGAAGGACAGTCTGGACAAGGCGAAGACGGGCTGCTATATTCCTTTGGGTATCCTCAGTGATGTTGGCTCATTGTTGGGGAACAAAGGTGATATTGGCGAGATGGGAGTTGATGTTCTGCTAAAGGCTATTGAGAGCCTGTGATCATTTGTATTGGGGCTAATAATGGGGAAGAGCAAAATTGATTCCAAGTTTTGGGGGGTTTGTTATGGAACGGGTCTGGGAACTTGTACAAAACTCACGGGATATTAATATGGCAGCTAGAGGCTCCATGAAACAGATAGATCGCGGACATGGTGTTGAGGGGGGAACTTTACATGGCTCTAGCGAAGCAGAAAGTAATAAATAGTATGGTCAATTCGATTAATGCATTTGCAACATGAACATAACATCAAGTAACTTTTTAGCATCAATCATTTCTACCCATTGTCAAATCACTACCAGACGCCAGACATTTCGCCAATAAATACGACACTCCGCCCAAATCAAGAACCATCGAGCTACTCATGTACCGTCTTCTGTCGTTTCCTTGTAGACTTTCTACTTCCAGCGGTACTCAGCTTACTTCCCGATTTCCCAGCCGCTTGTCTTCCTACATTCGTAGCAGTTGACGCGGTTTCACCTGGCTTAGTGATTCGAGCCGCTAATGGTAAAGGATTGGTAGGTTTCTTCAAAGTCGAGGTCCTCTTCCTCTTCTTCTTGGCTGGATCGCCCTCTGTTTCCGGAACTCCTTCTTCTTCATCGGGCGATTCCTCCTCGCTGGCGTATCGATACGTAGGGTCATGCTCAGCTCGGAGCTTGAAAGACGCACGACGTCTGAAAGCCACCATAGGATCATCTGGTGTATCAGGGGCGAGCCAGTCGCCTGGGAACGGGGGCCGGCCTCGGTAAGGCGGCCAGGGTATGTCCCACCACTCAGAGTTGACGTCGTTGTTGGGATCAGCGCGCCAGTACGTCCCAGTGAGATTGGGATCGTCAAGGGGATATATGGTGCGAGTATACGCGGGATACTTCTTCAGGAACTTCTTCTTGAGGGTCCCCAAGGGCTTTGGCATATCCTTCGCTGGGATCCAGCCACTGCGGTTTGGAAGTTTCTTAGCGGAGCCAATGCCGTTCCGGATCTTACAACAGCGGCCCTGATCGGCGTGAAGCTATTTGAGTCTGTTAGTGTTGCGTGTCTTGTACACACGTGTATGGGATTTCACGTACCTCATTTTCTTTCCGGATTCCCAGAGGAGAACGATCTCGTTTATGTGCCTTCTTTGGTGCTTTGCGGAAGCACCTTGAGCAGTAATAATCTCCACCACGAGGGTCGAAGTTTGGATCCTCTGGTCCCAACTTTCTGATCCAGTTTGGCGACCTGGAGCGTCGGCGAGGTTTGCCAGCTACTTGTTCATCCCCGCTCGGCTCATCGTCATCCTGATCCTGGCCGTCATCTCGATATACACCGTCTCGATCCGTTATACGCTTCCGACGTCGTCCTCTGCCGCGTTTTGTGGTAGTATCGTCTCCCGATTCGTAATCTGAGAATTCCTCGTCGTCGTCGTCCTCATCCGAACTGTCGGTATATTCTGAGGGCTCTGAAGCCTCAGGACTCTGAGAACGTTGGCGAGGTTTCCGAGGGGGCTTGGCTTTGGCACGACCTCCAGTTTTGGCCTTTGCTGATGCCCCAGTCTTCACCGCGCTATCAACTGGTTTGTCAATCGGCTCAGGACTTTCTCTCAAAACTTCCACTTCATTTCGTGGATTTTCGGCACTCTTTGGCGCGCCGGTCCTGGCCCGTGGTTTGCGATTCTCTGGAGCTTTGCCCTTCTTCGAAGCCTGGGGTTTTTTCGCAGCTTCGTTTTCTTTCATGAGCAGTGGCACAACATGATCTCGATCACTTCTTGGGGGGGTGGGTATCTGCGGTTCCTTGTTTAGTGTTCTTGGATTCCGCATATCGACAGCTTTCTGTGATGATCCCACTTGTGTTTGACCTTGCTGCGAAGCACCTAGCCCAAAATTGGCCATTTGTGTCCGTAACCAATGCTGTTGTTGTTCAAAGGCGGTCTGATGGGGCGACCTAAGCCCACTGTTGGCTCCAATGTGTCCAAAACACTCCTTCATATGCTCAAAGTTCTTGTTCTTGTCGATCTGAGTCTTGTTGTTCTCGAAAGCAATGCCACAATAACAACAGAAGCTGCCCGCCTCCGAGGAAAACCCTTTGCAAACTTCCCGGTGCTTATCACGTCCCTTGGGGGACACAAGACTCATGTCGAAGCCGCATAAATTACAATAATAACCAACGGTATTATTAATACCATGACTGCAGGATGCCTGCTGCCCAGGGGACATGCCGCTCCTAATTGCATCTTGCTCAGTCAGCCAGTGGTGTTGACCACATAGCGCGCAGTATTTGCACTTGGCCCCATTGTAGATATCCTGCCTACACTGGCGGTCGTGATAGTTCTTTTCGCTGTCGTCATGAAAGTTGCGACTGCGACCACAACGATCGCAGAATCCCTGAAGATTGCGTGCAGGGAGTAGCGCCTGGGCATAGTCGTTGGCACCAGGAACCATAACTAGACCTTCATCTTCGCGATTTTTCGATACCCTCCTCAGAGGAATCGAAATGGTTCCGCTGCTTGTGTGATCCATAATTGTGGCTTTGGTGACTCCTAGAGTCTTCATGAATTGGCTTCTGTGCTTGGTTCGCAGATGGGAATTCCTCTGGTCCTCGTTCCAGATCTCAAAGCGAGAATCATCGCACCACGGGCAATTACGCGCTTGATGTCTCAACTGTAGATGTTTCGATATCGATTCCTCGTCGTTGAGTTGGTGTGTGAAATCGCAGCCCTGATATGAGCACTTGACGACACGTTCCAAAAAGGTATTCCGCATTTGCCAAAAGGAAGTCTGAAGGCCAGCCTGCTCCGTGAGCGTCAGGATTCCTTTGCTAATCATTGGCACCCTACCACCTGTTCGAAGCATGTGTTCAACAGGCGGTGCCTTGTTAGGAATCCGTATGTCAGAGTTAGCGGGCCAAGCGAAGATGTCATGTCCGTCAAAGATACTCGGCTGCTCGACCAGCTCATTTGTCGATCATCATTGTCGGATGGAAGTTGTTTTTTGGGCTGATGCTGTGTATGTGCGTTAGACTCAATGCCGACACCTTGTTTTGAACGACTTTCTCCGAACGGTTCCTGAGGCATGCATCTCTGGATTTCCTTGGTAGCTAAACTCATTTCATTGGGCTTGCTTGTTTGTTTCCGGGGACTCGTCTTGCTTGCGGCAGCATGTCCATATCGGGGACCCCATATGTTGCTTTTCGAAACTTGGCCGTGCCAGTTATATTCTTCTTCGTCCAGAATCGTGACAGTGGCCCCACGTGTAGGTATTCTAGCACGAATGCCGAACCACTCATCTTCCGTCGTATCAGGGCCAATGAAGAAGCAGGGGAAATCTAGGAGAGGATTCGAAGGGTTAGGCTTCATCGCCGGTTCCATTACGGGTTGAATGCTTATATAGCTCTTCCCCGTCTCTATTTGCCCCATCTGCCCCTGGAAGCTCATGAGATTGGAAACGCTGGTCCAAAATTTAGGTAGCGTAGAAGATAGTGGTGGCATTGGTACACGAATGCTCTCTTTTTTGTCGCCATTTGGCTCAGTGGCATAGATGTATGTTTCATTGTCTGCCCACTCAGGGTAAAGAAGGACGAACGGCATCTCAAACTCGACAAATTTATCCAAAGCATCATATAAGGGGTTACTGACCATTGCCGACCCGTCCGACAAGCGGATGGAAGTCCGCGGCTGCTTCCTGTCCATATCGGGGCCGAGTGTGTAAGAGCCGCTGAGCAACCTGACGGAGTTGAGCTGATTCATGCTGTCACCAAGAACCACCTGCAGCATTCTTCGTATGGTTTCGGTTGCATTGGGAAACATGGATGGGCTAAGCCTCTTCACAATTGCTCCTCGGGCATCATCTCCGGCAGGGTGATATCCAGGCAACACGAACACAATCTCATCGTCCTTCAATACCCTCTCCTGCCTTAGGTCCATGACGTACCCATTGCCAGGTGGCATCATCTCTTTTAAGTCAAAAGGGCGGATAGCAGCAAGTCCGTACAGTGAGGGGAGTTTTGACAGGTCTGGATGAGGCTTGCATAATTGGAAATAAGTATGATGGAAGCCTCGCTCAGGGCGGCCCACTAGGACTTCCAAGGCGGTTTGGACGTATGGGTCATATTGATTGGCACCCCAGTTGCGTGTTTTCTGAGGCAAGGACACCAACTGGCTAGGATCTGGGAACGCGATGTAGGAATAAGATATGGGTGGGCTCTTCATTCGAAGAGTCGCGCCCAGATGAACCCATCTGATCTGGCCAAGGTCGGTCTTCAATTGCTGATCCTGTGGTTTCCAGCATGGCGGAGTTTTTTCTGTTTCGAGCTTGACGAAAAAGGCTGAACTCTTTTGGTGATAACTCAGACCTTTTTCTTGAACGCAATCATTGATATACATCATTGTTGCGGAATCACGTTCCAACGGCAGAGTGTCCCAGATCTCATGAAGGTTGGTAGACTTTTGCTGGTCAAAGTGAACGATTCTGAACTTCGTAGTGTCCTCAGAGCGAAGCGATAGCAGATTCCTTACGGCTGTGCCAAATGTCCCCCAGTTTCCAGGAACAAAGGGGACGATGCCTTGGAAACCGTATAAGTTGACCCAGTTTCCACCGTTCGGGTTCGGTACTGATTCATCATGAGGGACATAGTCGACGTCTGGGTTGTCTGTATCGAAGTCGGAATCTTCATCGTCTTGATCGCTGTCATCCTCGGAATCGGAACCACCAGCACCGCCTCTGAGATAGATCACCGACTCATCATTTGATGGTGCCATTGGCAATGGATATGTAATGTCCTCTCGACCTGCTCAATTGTTAGCCTGCCTGGCCATCAAAGAATGATAAGGAAAAACTTACCTCGAAGTCTTTCTCGTCCCCAGTTACGCTGCTTATGCGCAGTGAGAAAATGAAGCGGCGGCTGAACGTTGAAACGCGGAGCTTCTGGTTCCCGTATTTCCAGCGCTTCTGTCAAACCGCCCAGTTCGAATTCCATGGGCTCAACAGGAAGACCAAAATACATCATCGTCAGTTTGGTGGCCAGGTCAGACTTGACACCGTGAAATCGGCCTTCGAGTAGTTTGTGGTAACGCTCTGTGTTTTCTTCTTGCAGTGCTTTGAGGGCAGGGCGATCTGATGGTATAAACATGCGCGTCTCATATTCCGTAAAGTGATCCGACAAGATCTGGCCGATTGTTTTGTCGGGTAAATCAAGCAATCTTATGAACGCATTGTGCCGCTTGATCCATTTCCGACCCTTGGGGGACACGGTAGGGTCGATCCTCGTCTCGATGTCACTTTCGGTGACATCAAAAAGCAACCCATGTCCGCCCAGCAGAGCTTGCTCCAGATTGGTGTCTTGGTCCATCACTTCACGGCATTCAGACAAGACGAATCCGGCGCCTCGTCACGATCGATGGTCGATAGACCAAGTCAGGATAGGTCGAAGCGAGGAAAGAAAGAGATACAAAACGCCCGCTGAGGGTGGTTGTGTGAGGGTATCAAACTCTGTCAAACGAGATACAAAGGAAAAGAATAGTAAAGATTCTTGAATGCAAATTGGAAAAATTATGCGGATTGTCCAAGTCATATCTGTCCAGGCATTGCATTTGATGGAAGCCACAAACCGCAGGGAGGGCCGGCCCATGCGCATTGGTCATTGTTCGACCGGCATTGTGAGGCACATTCCAAACATTCTTTGTCCTTGATAGATGCAAATAAAATTAACCTCATTCTTTTGTGAGGCGAGAATCTGGATGGTGAGGTTGGGGATGTGAAGTGACTTAGAGAAGAAGAAGAGAAAAAAAAGAATCCGAACCTCCATGTTTAAACGCAGATGCCCACCGCATAAGTTTATATGAAGTTCCGTTTGACCGTGAACTACCACACACTTGAATGGCCCTCTAATATGCTGTGGAGGAGTAGTTTGGACCTTGCATGATGCTGTTACGGGCATAAACGATCTCAAGCAGAAGCAACGTCATCCCAGAAACTATTCGCAAGTTGCAGTAATGGCAATAGTAGCCTCTCCAAGTTGGGAGTGGGGATTGTCCTTCGGGCTGCTTCTTCGTTGAAAGCAACAATGGGAGGGAGAATGTCCAGTCATCTGGCCAAAATTAGCCGCAGCTCACGAGTGCACAGACGGTTGAGTATTCTTTTGAGGCATCCTTTGTGCCGTTTCCGGCGTAATCACGAATCCTGGAAATTGATGCGGCTGGGGATTTGTTGGAGACTAACAGTCCCATGGACGTTGATTGTGAGCGATATGTAGCCATATCTTCTTTCGGTTGGGTCCTCGATCAGAATAGCATTGAGACTCTGTAGCTGTGGGAGAGTTCTCGATAGGCATATCAGGTGACAGTGGTCACATAGCGGAGGTAACGGCAAACAGTTTTGTAGATAGTAGATCGTTCATCAGTTTATGTTATTTCACAAGGTACTCTACCTTCTCCTGAAAGTTGGAAAAGTAATTAATGGCCTGGATGATCTTCAATTCACTTGTCCCAAAACCATTTCTCGTAAATGCGAGTTTATGTTCTTTTATCCTTGCAGAGAACCGTGAAGCCGGAGCTACCTTTATTCAGAGACGGTGTGCACCTTCATTCATAATAGTTCCAATCAACTGGGGGCCCAGGGGGACTTGGACGATAGCAATTATTTTCCGCACCCATGCTTTTCAGTTAACTAACATATTTGCAATAATGCGATGGATACCGAAAGTCATTGTCACCAAGCAGTTCCACCTGGGAACCCAGTTGATCGGAAGCATTATGAATGGAGGTTGCAATATGGCCATCTGAAAACCTTTAGCCAAGCACCTAGTACTGAAGGGAATTCACTAATCATGGCTTTGATGATAAACTCCTCGCCTGAGAGGCGACCCTGAAGCCCCTTCAACCTCTCGCTTGCATCATGAATTGCTTCTTTCATAGATGTATTTTGATGCAGTGAGGCTGTGCCAGTGAAAGGCTTCAAAATAAATAATCGAAAAGCGAGATAGCAGCGAGACATGGTATATTGTCGCTTCAGGTGACTTGGTTCGCTGTACTGCTAACAAAAGGACTAGCCACTTTGAAGAGAAATATCACAACTGAGAACCAACTGTACGGGGACAAACATCATACCTTTGCTATCGCGCTTGTCACAGTCAACAACGCTGGCCTGGCGAAGGGTATTCAGGATTGAGAACATCGTGTCAACACACGATACGAGAAGCTGAGGTTGTCGAATTCTTTCACGTTTGAAGCCACATGATTGTTGAGAAGGTCGATGTCTAATATATGTGACAATATCAGACAGCTTGTACAAAAAACCACATCCAGATACAGGCGAAAGAGGGTCTATTTATAGTCATAGGGAAGTCACTTATCTCCGGTTAGTTCAGGAGCTCGGATGGGACTGTGATCAGTTTTCTATGGAATAGAACGGCCATTCGTGTGTGTATGGTGTAGTATGCTTGAGAGTAGCACAACAATATCACGCAGTGGTATTAAGAGTGGGCTATTCTTCGTACAGCTCACAGAAGATGCACCTGGGCTGAAGGAGGGGGTAGAGAAAAGGGGTAATGTCATGCCTCCGAATACTGCAAATATGAAACGTAAGAATAACTACAAAATACAAGCTCAATAATTCAACTATATTGAGTTAATGGCACTGCTTTTGGCTTCTTATTTTTATACTTTGATCTTGCTACAACCAGTCGCTTGAAGTGTTATTCACGGACATGAGCTCTATGTATGTACAAGTCCCTCCTTTTCTATCCTGGTTGAGTGTAAGGCAGCACCAAGGTACTTCGTAAACCCAGCCGTTTCGACCAATCGGTCCGATTAGAAGTTACTCTACCTCATGATTTGGTGATATATCACCTTCACTGCTTCATCTTCTGCAGCATGACGACACTATCCTGCATTATCAAGTGCAGGGAATACGAAGTAATACCACTCACTGTACAGAGTACGGAGTCCTCGAAAGATAAAAACGAGATATTTATGTAGCGAAGCATCCTTGTAACAGATCTTACATAAGTCGTTGGAAAGCGGCATTCACGTGACTATCCACGTGCGTAGACCAGACTTCCCCAACGTGGTTGAAACTCCAAACTCTCGAATCATGGCAAGATCACCACCACAAAGTCGCAAAGCCCACAATACGCCTCAGGTGACAGGAATGGACTGAGCCTCACGTGGGACACCATGCGCCTGGAAAATTGGCGATTATGCGGTCACCACTGGTCCTAGCTCGCGCATCAGAGCTCCAATTCCTCTCCACACAGAGCCCTAGGCTATCACGAAGATGGCTTTCGTCGAGTCCAAGCTTGAGAGCTCCTCGAAGCCATGTGATCTCGTCGAGTGCCACATTCTTTCTTTCGAACCGGCTCTTTGAGCGATCAGGATGCCTTGATTCGATCATCTCCAAGCGCAATTCTAGGGCGACTTCAACTTCAACGACAGCCACCACCCCAAATGCTTCTATTTCTCAAACGCCGCAATCGATTTCCGATCTTCCTCCACACCGCCGAAGACAAGCTCGCAAACAAGCAAGCATAGCTTCTACGCAACCTGACGCCTCTCTACCTGCCAATGCCTCCTCAATCCTCGCGTCCGCCGCGGCGGCGCAACCCGAACACTCCTTCCGTCGACTATTCTCCTCTTTCCTATCGCTCTCGAAGCCCCGGTTAACCGTCCTCGTTGTTCTGACAGCTATGGCGCCTTATGCACTATATCCAGTCCCCGAAATGTTGATGCCGACCATGACCGAGACGCCGAGCCTCAGCCCTTTAACCCTTCTGTTTCTAACGACGGGTACGGCCCTCTGCTCGGCCAGTGCGAATACCCTGAACATGCTCTATGAGCCGTCTACCGATGCCAAGATGTCAAGGACAAGGAATAGGCCATTGGTGAGGGGTTTAATATCCAACCGCACTGCAGCACTGTTTGCAATTCTCGCTGGCGCAACTGGTGTTGCAGCTCTCTACTTTGGTGTTAACCCCACCGTCTCATTCCTGGGACTCTCAAACATTGTGCTATACGCCGGTATTTACACGCCATTAAAGGCCGTCACTGCTTTCAATACCTGGGTCGGAGCCGTGGTTGGTGGAATTCCGCCGTTGATGGGCTGGGCTGCAGCTGCAGGTGAGGCTGCGACAAAGGACGGTTCATGGCGTGAGCTTCTGTTGGCAAGCGATGGATCCTCAATCGGTGGGTGGCTGCTTGCCAGTCTGCTATTCGCGTGGCAGTTCCCCCACTTCATGGCATTGAGTTGGACCATTCGTGAGGAGTACAAAGCCGCTGGCCTGCGCATGCTTGCATGGACGAATCCAGCACGCAACGCCCGCGTTGCCCTGCGATACAGTCTCATCTTTGTTCCTTTGTGTGTCGGTCTTTGTGCTGCTGGTGTGACGGAATGGTCATTTGCGGCGACTAGTCTGCCCATCAACCTGTGGCTGGTCCGTGAGGCCGTCCGTTTTTGGAAGCATGAGGGACACAAAGGAAGCGCGCGCGGTTTATTCTGGGCTAGTGTTTGGCATCTCCCAGGTGTGATGATCCTTGCGCTGCTGCACAAGAAAGGAATGTGGAGTCGGGCATGGAAAGCCGTATTTGGCGATGATGACGGGGAGTGGGAAGAGGAAGAGCTAGAAGAGATGGCCAGCATGACTGTCGCAACGGTGACTCAGGGGGCTGAGGCATCACAATCAAAAGGGTAATTTCATGCCCATGTATAAACAAAAACCAATTTATCTTTGTATGATTGAAAGAGAAGGTGCCTTGTTATGTAGTCTACGCATCTCCATGATACCTGGAAGGAAGCATATATAGAAAACTGGGGTGGAATAGATGGTGGATTGGATGAATGAGCTTGATGATCATGTAACTGAGAGAAATAAAGAAATTCGTAAGTCTCTCCCTCGCCAGATCCTCTACCGAGGAGATTCTCTATATATTATACAAGTTGAGCTTGCTTCCATTTCCGACGATTTTGTCTCCGATTTTTCCTCTTCCAAACATTGTGAATCATCCAGATATATAGCGCCCAGACCCTTTTTCCAAATAAACAAACTGAAAGGGGATCTCATCTCATACCAACTTGCTTCTGCTTCTGCTAATTATTATGCGTGGACTGTCCGCAACGCCAATAGCCGATGGCACCATACTTCTTAACAAAGGGGACATCAAGGAAACATTATCCAGATACAAAAGAAAAGGGAATAGGTTAGACAATAGGTGAGTCATATCGGACGTCGAGAGCGCTTGCAAACACAAAGAACACGGAGTTGAAAACCATTATGCTCTGCCACCGCCGGGGCGGTGCACAAGGGAGTCGATTCCCATGTCGGCTCCAGACAGTCGCTGACTGTCCATGTACGGGCTGCTGCCTTGACTATTTCCGTTGCCCCCGCGGGACACATAGCTCATGCTCGCAGAGGAGCTCACGCTCGACGAGTAACCGTGTTGGCCGCCGTAGTAGGCCGTTCCCATGCCGTATGACCCCTGAGGCTGCTGGAGGTGAGCGGCGTGAGGCTGTAGGTGCTGTTGTTGGTGGTAGCTGGCGGAGCTCGAGAAGGAATGGGCACCGGATGCGCTCGTGTCGGGACTACTGTAGGATGCGTCTAGTTCATCAACAGGAGTCAGGCCGATGCCGGAAATGCCGCTGTCGTCGTCATACCCTGTGAGACCAGTCTCGAGACGGTCGCGGCGCGAAGCTGCGCGAGCTGCACTCTGCAGATTCTTAAGGCCGTTGGACATGCACTATTAAGGGGGGGAGGACCATGATGTCAGCACGAATTCTTTCTCTAAGATGGGCCAGGCCAGGAGACGAAGGGGATGGTGGGAAAGGACGTGGCTTACCTTCTGCTCGACGACATTCCACTTCTCTCCGGTTCGAGCCGCCAGGCCGCTCCAGATCTCCTTTCGCATGCCCATGTACTCCTTGGCCAGACGCTGCATCTTGCGGGCGTCCCACTCATCAGCGCTCCTCTTCTCCATCAAACGCTCATGACGCTTGCGGCAGGCATTGGGTGTCTTGGACTGGAAGTAAGTCTCCTTGATCTGGTTCCAGTTGAGACCTTGCATGCGGGCAGTCACAAGTTGCTGGTCGTCTTGCGGTGTCCAAGCTCCAGAGCTGGCCCGATGGTGAGACGGAGGGATGGGGAGAGTAGGAGAAGGGGCACTGGCTCCATACGGCTCGTATGGCTGTTGCGGCTGCTGCTGCTGTACCTGCTGTACCTGCGGGGGAATCGGCATGGAGGAAGATGAAGACGAAGGGACGGCAGCGGCGTAGTAGTTAGCAGGCATCGACATGCGCTGCTGGGGGTACATGGGGGAGGGAGCAAGGCCGGCCGACAGACCAGGGTAGGTCTGCTCACTCGGGTTTCTGTTGTGCTTCGACATAGTGAAAGGAGCGGTTGACGTGTGTTGTAACGGTTGTAACGGTTGTATCAGATAGACAGAAAGGGATAATCTTGGTAGGGGTGCCACGAGTCCAGCCCGTCAGCAGTTTGCCAAGAATGAAACCAATTATTAATTAAAGATGAATGAGTGGTGGATGTTATCACGGTCCTGACCGTAGTGGCCTGCAGTGCGGTCTGCCGTGAGGGTCCTTGTAAGCACCGAGTCGTGTGCAGGGGGGCAATGAATGATATGGCGGAGAAGGGGGAATAGAATCCACACAATTTCCACGATATACTAACAAGAAAGGAAGGAGAATAAGAAAAAAACAAACAAAGAGTAAGGAAGAGACAGACAAGGCAACCTGTTGACTGGTCTTGAGCGAAAGCAGATGTTTGAGAAGGGGAAATGAGAGCTGGCCGCCTGGGGGCGTGGGCCTACTTTAAGCTCGAGATGGGTCATCTGGGAAAGGAGAGACGAAAGCCAATATGCCTGTAGGAGATTTCCTAGATGAAACAAGAGATGTAGACCAAAATGGACATGAAACGGGGCATGTGTGTCCGAAAACTTTGGTTTGCCGAGATTGGTACGATGATATTGGTCAAGAGGGCGTCAGTATGGCGGTGGGCGGCAAGAAGTTTCCCGCATGGCGGCTATCTAGCCTGGAATGCTTGCAGCTCTCGAGGATCCGAGAGACCGGGAGCGATGGGGGCAAAGAGAGAAGCTTGATGGGTGGGGGCAGTAGTAAGACGAAGCGCTTGCTGATTTGCAGGGCGGCCATAACTAGAATAGAGCCAACAAATTCCAGGGCCGAGTAGTCATCATATGCATGTGCTATCCCCATAATGGAAGTAGGGGAATACGCAGTGGAAGCTATGTCGAAGCCAACGGCGTGAACATGACATCGGGCTATACCGAGTGAAGACAAGAGCACATCAGCGTCTAGCCGCGAAGAGCCAGGGAGGGCACCAGGCCATTCCTGAATTGTATCTCCCGCGGCCAACAGACGAATAGCATCACAGAGAGGAAATGAAAGGGATCATTGCATTGCATATCGACGGCGAGACGGAGTACTGCCGTGGAGACACATAGGCGCCAAACGGCTTCCAAGGGTTCGTCAGCAAGGTACCGCAGCTTAAAGACATTCGACCAACAGCAATTTCGTAGGGCATAAAGCGTTGGTAGAGTGCGCCCCCAGTTCTCTGGTAGTAATATACAGGCGCTTGCATGGAATTCTGCTGTGTCGCGCTGATGGTGCGAGAACATGTTGGTCCTGGCGGGAAGAGGCTGATTTTGCTGGTTGGCTGCTCCACAATAAGAGTGGCCCGATTGGCCAGTCTACCACGCAAGCGCGCGTTTAGGTATACGTTACATACACTATACCTAATTAAGGTTAATATATTCTATTTCTAGATCTTCGCCAAGACGCTACGCTAGGGTCTTACCGCGCAGGTCTGATTGGTCAAATAACGCGGGTACTCCCCTTGTATCCGATCACTGGAAATCCGTGGCACAATACTTTTTTAGACAAGATCGAATAATCACCAACACCAGATCCAGGCCAAGTTCCCGCTTTGGCGCTTTCGAACTGGCCTCCAGAGCTGGTCTCCAGAATTGGCCTCGAGAATTGGCCTCGAGAGAGACAGTAATTGCACAAGCGGGTCATGAAGCAATTGCAATGTTTCAGGTTGGCCTTTTTAAAAAGAAATGGACTCGCCCGCAGAGCCGCCAGAACCAACAGTCCAACAACAGCCTCATACGACTTCATTATGATTCATGAAGTGTTGGGCGCCACTATGAATGTTGGTCTGGTGACTCTTCCCCACGAGATGTCGTAAATAGCTACAGCCCCGTATAGAGTGTTCCCACGTCGCGTGACGCTTCCTCGCTTACTGGATATTAGCATTATCAGCAACTGACCCAACAGCTTCGATGGTCGCTTATAAACGACGTCGGCATCACCGTGAGACATGCATAACATAGATATGTACCCTGAATTGTTCTGGGCAAACTCCAGGATCCACATCATGATCGTGACAGTTTCTGCCAGCATTATTACTATTTTCGTCGGGTAATGCTTCAGCCAGGGCTGTAGACAATTACTACAGCGTTACTTCGTGCATACGTAATTCTTTTTACGTTGCGCAACTGTTCTAATATGATTTGGATATCCTTGGCATGGGTATTTGGCGTCATCGTCTTGGCATGTCCCCTCTCGTGTAGAAACCGAAGAGAATGCTCGCTGCTACCCGGAACCACGCATTTTCGTTTCTTCGGAGATCAACACCTTTTGGGCTCATGCTTCTGATGAATTTGAACGTGAAAGGATATAAAATTTCTTGTAGATGTGCAATAGCATTAATTATGTCAATTTTCTTATTAAATCATGTCCCTCACTCGCCGCGCTCGAAAAGCAGAGCGCAACTTGCGTAGGCCACTGTGAAGGAAAACCGCTGTCTCATGACTTGAGCTTGAGAGAAACCCTCTACTAGTAGCACTACCTTCGTACTTGTATATATACATCCATATCGTACAAAATAGAGAGAGAGATAACGAGGTTTGCCACTTCTTGACATTTATCTGCGAATCCCCTGCTTCTGGATGATAAGGAGTCTTGGGACTGCAACACTAGCAGACCGAGGCCTTCAGTTCCCCGCACAGCTGAATATCCATTTCTGGGTAAAAGTCAGGTTCCGGTTAGGCCAAGTAACTGGGCGCACTCCAGAGGAACCAAACCCGAGTTCAAGATGTTCACAGAGCCAATACATATGCATTCTGGAGTACTGCATGGTCAATTTAGCCATGATAGTTCCTGCTAGTAACTGTCTGCTAAGCAGAGAATTCCTGCTTTAATTTCCCGATTCCACACTCCAACTCAATTCACTAAATGAATGATGGGTTGAAGGATCACTGTCATGTCCCCTGTACTAGCGAATGGCTCTATGAATCAAGACGATTTTGAGGACAGTGGCTGGCTGAAAGGCGGCGGTGCACAATCTCTCGGTTCGGGCCATCAGTGGTGAATACACGTACGGGAGTAAATCGTACTAAATATTCTCGTTATTAATGTGTACTCCGTAATACGGCGCAACTGAAGCTTCGCCGATTGATCGCGACCTCGGCTCGAAATCTGGGGAAAGTCTGGGGTAGCTCTGGCTGGTGCATTGGCGTTGTTTAGGAGAGCCATTCAGCTCACAAAACAATATCGGCGTTCGCCGTCTCATCCTACTAACGGCATGTGGTGGTGATATTAAGACCAATTCTTTACTAGATAGTATCATCCGTTATCAGCAAGCGGGTCGACCAGCAGCCGAGTGATTTATGTATCCCGCGATGAGCTAGGATTCTGTTATCGGCTGAAGTGACTGGGGTAGCACAGATGCCGATCGTCACCTGTATGTCTGTGTGTGACGGTGTGCTAAGAGATGGAGAGATAGGTGTTCTAATAGTCAGTCCCAGAGAGGAAGAGGAGGGAGAGGAGGAGGAGGAGGAGAGGGGGGGGGGGTGGTAAGACACACTGCTATAACCCCTGGAGCAGCCTGACTCTGCTTTCTACAAAGACAAACGTGCGATCGACGCACCTCCTCCTCCTCCAGCCTCCTACTTCTAGATGTGTGACGTGGTATTAAAGCGCGATATTATATCGAGTCCTAGCCATCACTATCTGCACCTAAACGCAGACTCCATCTACACTGCGATCACGGCCCACATAAGGCTCCATCCGGTCTGCTTGATTTACTGCAACTGAGAGAACCTGCAGCTGGTGGCCCGCTTCTCGCTTGCTCCTGTATACAAAGAGCAATGCCGAGATCTCTCCTTTCGTTGTCAGCGCGCCTCGAATAAATAAATTGTTCGTAATGGACCGCGACAAGAAGAAAGATAAAAAATCGCTGACAATAACTAAAGGCGTCGACCAAATGGATCAAGCTACTCGCGATGCCGTTGACCTCGCGGCCCTGGGCCATAGCGAGGCTCTATCGCGCAAGTTCGACGTATGGAGCATGCTCGCTCTGGCCTTTTGCGTCCTTGGAACATGGTCAACCGAAGCCCAAGATCTTTCGAGCGGCCTGACCAACGGTGGTCCTGTCGCTGTCCTTTGGGGTCTCGTTGTCGTGACCCTGTGCAACGTCTGCGTGGCCATATCGATGGGCGAGCTCTGCAGCAGCATGCCCACGGCCCTGGGCCAGGCGTTTTGGATTTCACATCTATGGCAGACGCCCATTGGCCGGTTCACATCGTATATGTGTGCCTGGATCAACACATTTGGATGGTGGACTTTGACGGCGTCCCAAATCGCCTTCATGACGGAGTTTCTGCTGGGTATGAAGCTCATGTTTGACCCAGATTGGACCGGCGCCAGCACAGGATGGGTCCAATTCCTTATTTACGTGGCCATCACTGCCGTATTTACCGCTATCAACCACGTCGCCTGTCGCAAGGAAAGTGTTTTGCCTTGGTTCAACAAATTCGTCGGCGTATGGTACGTTGGGCTTTTCTTCGTCATCGGCCTGGCGCTGCTTATCTCGGTTGGCGTCAAGGAAGACTTGAAATTCCAACCGGCCAAGTTTGTGTTTGGAACATGGATTAACCAGACTGGCTGGCCGGACGGCGTGACTTGGTTCATGGGTCTTGTTCAAGGAGCGTACGGCTTGACGGCATTCGATTCAGTCATTCACATGGTCGAGGAAATACCTGCCCCAAGACGCAATGGCCCAAAGACCATGTACTTGTCCGTTATTTGCGGTGCCATCTCAGGCTTCCTCTTTATGGTCATGTGTCTCTTCTCTATCCAAGACATAGATCGCTTGCTAGATCCACCAACAGGCCAACCATTCATGGAGCTTTTGCAAGAAACAGTCGGTCTTAAAGGCGGTGCGGTCTTGCTTGCTATGTTTATCTTCAATGGATTGGGACAAGGCGTCAGTATCTTGACCTCTTCTTCTCGTTTGACTTGGAGCTTTGCCCGCGATGGAGGAATTCCATTCAGCACATTCTTCACTCATGTGGATCCTACATGGCAGGTCCCTGGCCGCGCTCTGTGGCTCCAGGCCGTCCTCATAGTCTTAGTTGGCCTGCTTTACCTCTTTGCCAATACGGTCCTCACAGCTATCCTTAGCGTGAGTACGATCGCCTTGACAGTCTCATACGCCATGCCAATTCTTGTCCTTCTCATCGTCGGCCGCGATAAACTACCCCCTGGAGAGTTCCGCCTTGGTCGCATCGGCCCCATTATCAACATCATCTCCCTCATTTACTGTGCCATCACGTCAGTTTTCTTCCTGTTCCCGTCCAGCCCGAATCCCGATCCCGGCGACATGAACTACGCGATTGCCGTTTTTGGTGTTATGCTAGTCGTTGCTATCAGTTTTTGGTTCATTCAGGGCCGGGTTTCATACATGCAGCTATCACAATTGGACGAGCAGGTTGTTTGCGATCCAGTCCCCAAGACGACGGATAACCGACCGAGCTCATCAGGGGAGGGGAGATAGCAGAGTCCATACAATGTCTCGATATGATTATGATAACAGAAATACACGACTCACGTATAAAAACCTTTTCACAGTGGAAGATTGTATTTGTACATTGCACGTACCTATCTATGCAGAGTAGGAGGTGAGCTTAATGGCTTGGTTTATTCGGAATTCGAGGATACGAGGATTATGGGAAACATTTCGTAGCGGTTAAGGCTTTGGTTCTGGAAAATGCAGACACATGTCTACAAAAGTGAATTTAGGCCCAGAACATATATATTGAAGCTTTAGACTTTAAGCATACACATGATTGATTACATACTGGCCGGTTGAGAAGCCTTCCCTCAACACATTTTGCTTGTCCAACCCCAAGGCTCCCAGGAGCAGAATAGCCACCTCGAAGCTGATGTCTTCTCTAGTCAGAGAAGTCACCTAAGCCTTCTCGTCCCGGTTGATGTAAAGCCCCTTTGTCTTCATGTAAGGAGCAATTCCCGTCTCATCCAGGACGTTCCCTACCTTACTCCTCTTGCCGTTATGGGGTGGAACTTGGATGTGCAAATTACACGAGTTAACGAACGGCAGCTCAACCTCAAGTTGGAACGCAATCTCGTGGCCCTTGGAAGTACTCTCAGAGAATACCGCCGCAAAAAGATTATGTTCCGCGTCATTTGCGAGGGGGACCATATCGTTGTCCTCATAGAACGTCGTGATGGGAATAACCGGGCCCAAAATCTCATCACGGAAGATGTCCATGGTTTCATTGACGTTGGACAAGACAGTAGGCTGGATGAAGAAGCCCTTGCCGTTGGTCAATCCAGTTTGTGCAGACAGTCCGCCCAGCAAGACTTGGGCGCCTTGCTCCGTGGCGCGCTCGATCTGCTCCAGGAGCTTATCGTGCTGCTCCTGCGAGATTTGCGGCCCATGAATTGTGCCCTCTGCGAAGGGATCGCCAACCTTGGAGTTCGCAGTGATGTACTTGGTGAAGACTTTCAGAAACTCGTCTCTTATGGGTTCTTGAACAAGGACGCGTGGGGTCAGTGGGTAAAGGTGCCCCTGGTTGTTCAAGATGCCCTTGTAAATCCATTTGGCAGCCTGGTCGATGTCGGCATCCGCATAGACGATGAGAGGAGACTTGCTGCCGGTTTCGACAGTGATTTTGTCCTCATTGATGTCGGCCATTCTAATCATCTGTCCGCCAGTGATGGCCGAGCCGGTGAAGGAAATCTTCTTCAAATCGGGATGACTGGCCAAAGCCTTTCCGGCTTCATCGTCATAGCCATTGACAATGTTCACAACGCCAGGAGGGAAGCCAGCCTGACGCACGAGATCGACAAAATAGAGAACAGACAGTGGCGTCTGCTCTGCAGGCTTAAGCACAATCGTGTTGCCCGTCGCCAAAGCGGGTGCCAGCTTGGAAACCGCCATCAAGAGGGGATGGCTCCAAGAAAGGATCTCACCACAAACCCCAATAGGCTGTTTGAGTGTGAAGACAGGCTTGGGGGCTGTAATGGGGACGAGCCGACCATAGAGACGGTCAGCCAAGTCCGAGTAATAGCGAAGCACAGCTATGGCTGCAGCCAGATCCTTTTCCAAGGCCACGAGATAGGGCTTTCCGGTGTCCCATGTCTCAATGGTTGCCAGAGTGAGCTTGTGCTGCTCGACGAGGTCGGCAAGCTTTTGAAGAAGCATGCCGCGAACGCCGCCATTCAGTCGGCGCCATTCGCTGCCATCTAGCATAGCTGCTTCAGCAAGTTCGACAGCTGTGTCAACGTCAACCTCCGAAGCTGCCTCAACAGAGCATATTTCCTCCCCAGTGCTAAGATGAGAAGTTAGGATTTACATTACCAATCAATGGTGGATCAGGACGATGGCTTACATGGGGCTGATGCTTGCCATCTGGCCACCGGTCGATTCAACAAACTCATTGTTGATGAAGAGACCAGTGGGAAGGGAGAATGTAAGGCCATTTGGTGCCTTCAACTCCACGATGAACTTTCCCATGGTGTCCATGTTGGTAGGTGTGTATGTGTCTATGTATGTATGTGTGCGTGTGTCTGTATATTCGAGCCGCAGTGTAAACTTGAGAAGTGATGAATGGAAGAATGAGGAGTGCCTTGCTCTGGGAAAGACGGAGGGAATTTCGGGTCAATTATACCTCAATCACACGAGCGGGCACCAATACAGACGTTCTGTTGCCCATGCAGGATATATCACACCGGGATGGATACCATCCGCTGTTGTGTAACACCAACTTGCTCCAGCCTTGTCTGTATATGGTGGGAGTCCGACAATGGTCTTGGTATTGCTAGTGGTATTATTAACATATGCAAACAATTCCCACTGGAAAACCGTGATCGTGCTCGATGTATTGAAGCAGTCAAAAAGAATGAGGACAAGGTCAGAATGGAGAGACCTGGGCGTGGTAGTTTGGTGATGGGATCGCAGGCCTTTTATTATGGTGCATATTTGCCTATGGCACCGGAGGCTAACATCTAATCAAATCGGGAACTGCCCTTACAGCTAGATCTATCTAGTATCCATGTCGGATTTAGTTGAAGGCAGTGACTAGGCATTCCCTCATTTTACCTTGCCCAGATGTCATGTTAGAGGGATATAAATATGAACCCAGAGCAGGGAGCAGCAAGTCGCGAGAAAATAGAGTCCAATATTGGCCTTGGGGGTAGAAATGATTTCCACTACATTGGATGCTGTTCCATTTGCTAATTTCTTTTTAACATACTGCTTCCTCATCTTTCTATGCGATTTCGCATTCTTCCAGAGACAGCCTTGAACTTACACCAAATACTTCCCAAAGAACTCAACCAGCTTCACCCCAGCTTCATCAACCTTGTCATACAAATCTGCATGCGTCAAGCCCTCAACCACATACAGCTCCTTCGGCTCCTTAGCCTTAGCAACGCTATCCTCACTATACCACTTCGTCGCCGCCCTCGTTCCCGTAATCATGAGCAATGGCCTAGGACTGATCATATAATTATACGCGAACGCGTCAAAATTCGCCATGATATCCCAGCTGCGTGGTATACACGTATTCGTCGCCCGCTCATGATTCCCCCTTGGCGTGCGATAATACGACGCCAGGTCTCGGAAGGACTCTGGCAAGTCCGGTGGCGCATCTTCGAGGGTGTTCGGCAACATGTGCACGACAGGGACCTTTTCGCCGCCAACGTCACTGTTGCGGTCCTTGTAGGCAACCCCGAGCTGTGTCTTGAGGATATCAATGTTGGAGAAGTCCTTGTCGAAGCCGCGGCGTGCCATGGTGCCTACGCAGACGGCTGCTGAGGCTGCACATGCCTTGATGCGAAGGTCTGTCTGCGCGGCGAACGGTGCATATCCACCAGATGCACAAATTCCAAGGACTCCAATCTTATTCGAATCTACTTCATTGAGGCTGGTAAGGTATGTGACGGCGCATTTGATGTCTTCAACTCGCTGGTAGGGGTCTTCGAGGTCCCTTGGCCGGCCCTCTGATTCGCCCTGATATGCGGCATCGTAGGCGAGACATGTAAACCGGCCTTGGAGAGCACGCGGGCATAGTTGGCCGGTGATTGTTCTTTGATTGAAGTCCAAGGATGACATATGATGATGGCGGCACCAGAGCGATCCGGGGAGCCGAAAACGGGTTTGTAGAGATGGCCGGCGATCTTCAGGCCTCTAGAGAGGAATGAAACACTTTCTGGAGTTGGAGAAGACATTTGCTTACTACTTTGTTGTTTTCTTTGGTGAAATCCCGACAGATTCAGTGTTGGTGTTTACTTTTTAGACATTTCCCTAATCTTCTTGACTACCTACATTAGTCAGTCTGTCATCATCATCATCATCTAGATCAACTCAAACTTCCAGATCTCATCGACCCTAATGGAGTCAGTGCCGATTGGATTTTGTCCACCAAAAGCCACAAAAGCTTGGAAGCGATGCCGAGAAGTCGAACATTGTGATTGGCGCCCGCACAGAGACTAGATTCATCTGAGACCCTGGTCACATCTCCTATCAGAAGCTGTTCTGGCACACCGGCCCTGATTCAGCTTTCGGACTGTCACATTTCATATGACGTTTGCCTCTGCCGGCCGACCTGTGGAACAATCTACTAAGTCACCAACTCAGTATTACTACAGTTAGCATACCAATGAAATGAATGAGAGTATGCATGTGTCCATCAGGGCTTCTTGGTATGCATGATGTGTTCTCACCGAGCCAATGCGCCAAGAGCACAAAACGCAACATGATGCCATTTATGAAAGGATATGGTTACCATTAATGCTACCTTCGAACATTACCTTGCGTCTCATGACCATCTATTCATCCACACCGATTTGATTCATCACCCCGACTCCGAAATGCAAATGCCCGAGGTCGAAACGAAACGCCTATGGGTGATGCTCATTCAAACCCATCCACAAGCTTGCCAGCAAACTCACTCACCAAATCCAGCATGCGGTATAGCACACCCTCCTCTGCCCAGAAGTGACCCGCCGATTCAATCTCATGGCTATGGAACCGCGAGCCTTGCTGTGAATTCATCACCCCGGCCCAAGCCCGTAGCTTTCCTACAGACACAAATACATCCTTATCTCCATAGACAGCCAGCGTTGGATTCTGCGCCAACTTGGCTTCAGAGGCCTCTTGCTGTGGTGTTTTATGCCGTGCAAGCGTAGACGGAATCAATGACATAGTCGCGAAATGGGTGACAAGTCCCTGGAGCGGTGATACGAGAATATATGCCGGTCTGGGCATGATCAAGCTTTCTATGGGCGGTAATCTCCCTTCCGCCGGCAGACTCTTGGGCTTCTCAGCCCGCTTGTGTCCGTGCCGCACTGATTTCGTCTTGGCGAGAATCTCCTGCACACCCTTCCGCAGCTTCTCCTCGGCATCCAGAGAGAAACTCCTACGACCGAAGCTCTCGTGGCTTTTTCTGGAGACTGGGCTGCCTTCGCCGCCACCAATTCGAACGCTACGCCTTGCTGGACTGCTTGGGCTCCGGTGATGCACAATAGCAGCGCGTACGTCCCGTAAGATGATGTTTTGTTGCTCTGCCAGGCTTTCGGCTCGTAGGCGTATCTGCGCAGCATGGGATCCGCTCTCGGGAGAGGCGAAAGGCTTTAGAAGATCATACAAGGGCGGCAACTGTGTCGTAATCATGGCGCCGTAGGAGTAGCCACCCATGATGAGAATGGGCTGATGATTCGGCAGGACCGTATGTTCAGGTAATGCTTCTGCCGCACCCGGTACATGTAGAGGATCGGATGCTGGCCTGACATGGTGATGGAACGGGTCTAGGTGATGGATATAGTACACCATGAAGCCCAAGAAACTTGTGTAGTCGTCACGCTCTGGTTTCGCAGTCCAAGATGTTCGCCCGGCAGAATTACCTGCTCCCCTGCATTATGCCGCCCTTGTTAGTAGGAATGAATCACTCTCCTTCTAGGGTCAAGGTGCCGTACCTGAAATTGAATGTCCCGAGAAGATATCCCTTTCGGAGCAGCTGTCCAGCCACCATATCCAGTAGCGGATCATCATAACTGCCACCCATTGGCGCATAGGGATGCGCAATCACAGCAGCATGGCGCTGCCATGGCGGGGCCCGTGGATTGGCTGCGAGAGAGGCAGGATGATAGATGCGGCAATCGAGGACCGTGCCATCGTGAATGCTGGGAATCGTCAAGGCAAAGGTCGGCTCGGGAAGCATCTTCTTGTTTCTAGCATCTTGGGTGACGCGACGGAGCGCGTGATCCCGAGAGAAGAGATGACGCTCCGGGTCGTTGACTTGGTTGGTGTTGAGAGAAGAATACGAGCTCTCTGCAGGGGGTGCCGAAGCTTCCCGTTCGCGACGTCATTTTTGTGGCCTCGGTTCGCCTTTGAAGCTTCTTCTCCACACGGATTCAACGGATACTACGACACAGTACTTCGTACCACAACGATTATTAAAGCCTCGGGGAAAGAAAAACATGATGCTAATGGGTATCTTTTATATTTCATAAGAATCGCTTGCTGGAATTACTGTGCTTTCTTCTCTTTCGCTTCCTGTGCCTTCTCTTTCCTCCTCTTTGACCATCTTTTGAATTCATTAATGAGTCCCATGACCAGCGGGACACCTATCGGCCCCAGCAGTGGTAGATACACGGCTATTTTGTGCTCGTCTGGGAAATATAGTTGACCCACCATGCTCTTCTCAAAGAAAGCCCTTTCAGCCTCTTCCTCGGCGATACGGGCATGCATCAAGCCCTCAGGGCCACCCAGATCAGCGCAAGCGCGGTCCAAGTGATGCATGCTCTTCGATACACCATCTGCAACACTGCGAGGGATGGAGATGGAAGGTAAAGCAAGCGACAATCGTGCAAGAGATCCAAGAGTAGACGACGCCCGCACTACAAGGTCGGTGGATCGGATGCGGCCGAGTGTGGAGAGACGCAATGGCAGAGAGCCGGACTGAGGTGTCCCCAACAAGGAGAGAAGGTGGCCACCAAAAGTCAACATCGGCTGCTTCAGAACCGTGGTCGAGACATGCGCCGCAGTCTCAGGGAGAGATAGCAAGTACACGGTGCCCCATTGTGGGATCATCCATGATTGGGACGTCTCTGCCTCGGCATCCAGTCCAATCGTCTGATTTCCGACATAGATGACGAAGTTGAGAGTTGGGGCCTTGCCTATGGATGGTGACAGCGGCCACTCCGCAGCATTGATAAAGGATGCCAGATGTTCCTTGCTAAGAATTTGGGACTGCACACCGGGTATAGCATATAACTGAACTTGAGTGTCGATGGTAAAGTTGTGAATGGGGCTCAAAATATCCAACATTGGCTTGATATACTCATCGATGGCAGTCTCGATATCCCACGTGTTGGGCGCTGCGCTAGATGTGAAGAGGGAGAAGGTAAGGTGATATGTTGGAGCATATCGGAGGGATCGGGTCGTTCGCTTGGACAATGCTTCTGCAGCTTCGGGGCTCAAGCCTTGAGGACGAACGCCAGAGGACATGGACGAAGTAGAGAGCAGGTACGAGATGATGGACTGTTCCTCGGCAAAGGTGGCTCGAAGCTCATTCGTGATGTAGGACGCCAGCGGCGAGGATGCTGATGTGAGCGATGGAACAAAGTTGGGAGGGTACGTGATATCGAGCACCGCCGACTCTTGATTGAGTGTTGCGGTGCTTGTCTCGGCAGGCGTAAGGCGGATGGTTAGCGGAACTTGAAAGTCGTCCTTTGACAGAGGCGCATTCTTGGGCGCAAGCTGCAGACGCAGATGATGGCCCGAGAAGTCGTTGAGATCGTCCAATGCGTGTTGCGTTAATCGTACGAGATGCTGCGCTTCTTGCTCCTGTAGCGAGTCGGCCTGTATCGAGATTTGGAGAGGAAAGACGGGTCGGCAAGCCTACACAACTGTGTCAGCGATGGCAAGACGATGCTGGTCTTGCGCCAACTTACCTTGCCGTCAGCCCATGCCAACATGCCATCTAGAGGGAGATTGGCCCGGTAAATAGCAGTAGTCTTCCACCAGATTGGCAAGCCCAAGAGCAGCACGACCAGCCAGAAGGAGAGGATAACAAAGGACCGTTGCCTGATCGCAGCGGGCTTCTCTGGGGGAGGCTGGCTTGGGGCCGTAGCGGCAACAGACACAGAGGCAGCCGAGGCCTGCGACTGTGCTGATTCCCCTGGTGCCATGAATGCCGTCCGTCCTTGGAGATCCGAGAGAGCAGTGAGTTTGTTGAGCTGCCGAACAGGGCCAAAGATGTCCTGGCTGGTCGGACGGGTCTTTAGCGCATCTGATGCTAATGCGTGGCATCATCATTCAGATCCAGGAGTGACACCAGGCCCATGCGTGATCACGTGATTGGGATTAGGTACGTACCTGTAGTACTCATGATGTCGAAGTACATAGATAACCCTCCGAGGCAAGACAGGTTCGGGTCAAAATAAGACATTGATTCGGTGTACTGATACCCAATGTGACCTTGCGGTGGTGTCTATTGGCCAATTGTGTATGAGATAAGGTAGTAAAGATGCCGAGGCATATTGAACCTGGCTGATATTATACATACTACGAAGTATTAGCACCAACCATATCAAGCAAAATACGGTGTTTATTCGAGTGGGAGTGAGACCCCCCGCTCCTTGGAACTCGGACCGATAATGGGTTGAGTTAAGTAATTCTCAGTCATCATTCTCTTACTCGTACCGGCTGCTTATGAGAAGCCTTGCTGTGAATATTCGGCTAAATGTACAGAGTGGATATTATTAGAGGCAAGTTCCATACGAGGACGGAGAGGTAGCAATAGTACTACTACTTCGTAGTAAGCACCTTAAATTAAGCAATACTAATTCTAGAATTCTCCCATTAGACCCAATCAACACGTACTTCGTATGCAGCAAAGCGAAGGAATGGTACAAAAGATCCGTACCACAGCAAAAACTGCATCCTGCACGAAGAGTAGAACTGTACCGTCGTATTCATGGCAACTTACATGGCCCATACGAAGTACATTCACACATACAATCAGACCTCAATTAACGAGCTGACACCTCGGACAAGGCCCCATGACGTACATATGAAGGTTCCCCCAGCAATCGCCAGATTTTCCTGTATTGGGATTGGCGCTGGAGCGCACCCTAGTCCTGTATAGAGTAGTAGTATTGGCACCTCGACTCCAGTTCCTCTTTCGGCCCTATGCGCCAAACTCCAACCTCTCTGTGACCTATTACTTTTTGCCAACTCGCTCTCGCTTTCTCGCTTTGGGAGGTTAGGACTCAAGCCATGGGGCCTGTGAGACCCCCCGCATCGGCTCCGGAAAGCAGCTAAACGACTTGCCGAGGCATCTTCCTTTCAGCTCCATGCTCCATGGCCAGGGAACTGCCGGTGACTGGGGTAACGAAAATGATGCCGCCCTCTTTTTTCGTGGAGAGAGGCGGGTGTGCGACGATACCCAAGGGTGAATTATTTAGTTGGCACGCCCTTATTATTGACGCCGTTGCTTGCGTGGCTTGGACGTTGGCTTGTTGGCTGAAGCTGGGAAGGGGGCGGATTCCGATCTAAATCGTGTCGCCAGATTGACTGCAGACATACTATTATATGGAGTGCTCTGCCTACGTATATATGTCTCGCAAGCTCATCCATCTTTCCGTGCTGCGGTCCTGGCCCCCGGCCATTGCAGAGCCCAGTGGTCCTCGCACAGAGTCTGCATGACGATACTATCCGTCAGCTATACGAGTATGTAAGTACAAATAAATCTACCAGCTCCACTTGATATCTCGTGAATGTCCGTCCGGGCGCCTCTGTCACCGGATTGTTGGTTCATTGCTCATCTCATCTCCTCGTCCGGCCCATTCATTCACTCTATTGGTTGGTTTGTTGGTTGGTTAGTTGGCTCTTCCTTCGTCTGTCAACTTTTGTTTGCCGGATTGCTTGGTTGCACTCTATCAATCAATCAATCGATGAATCAATCAACAACTAATCAACATACCTAGTAACGAATTCGATGATTATTCTATCCTTTGTCTGCTTGGTTTAGTTAAGAAGAATGAAAGTTGGGCGCCATAGCTCTAAAACCTCGTTTCCACCATCTAGACTCTCTCACATCGCCATCATCGACCATTCACCTCAACCACGATGCCAGGTTCGAAAATATCTCACCCCTCCCTCTCTCCAGTCAACGACTTTTCACTCCAGAACAACAACCTCTAACATCATGACAGTCCCTCTCGCTCTCGCGCTGCCCGCGGCAGCTGCCTCTCTCGCCTACTTCAACGCCCGGGGCTTCCTCTGGCTGGACTACTTGATGTTCAAGTCCCTCCTCGGCGGCGGCATGCGAGCCTCCAAGTTCCAAAGGAGCGATCGCATCAATATGTTCTACATGCTCCAAGACCACGCCAAGGACAGCAACAAGGCCAACGCCGTCTTCCTGATCTTCGAGGGCAAGACCTACACCTATGCTGAGACGTACGACCTGGCCTTGCGCTATGGCAACTGGTTCAAGACCAAGCATGGCGTCAAGCCCAAGGACATCGTCGCCATGGACTTTCAGAATTCGGACACATTTGTCTTTGTGTGGTTCGGTCTCTGGTCTATCGGCGCAAAGCCGGCATTCATCAACTACAATCTCCGTGGAAAGCCTCTATCCCACTGCATCAAGGCGGCGACAACCAAGCTCTGCCTCATCGATCCCAACGTGGCTTCGAATTTCGACGACGAGCTTAAGCAGGAGATTGGTGATGTCAACTTCGTCGTCTTCACACCAGAGGTCGAGGCCGAAGCATCCTTTAGTCCGCCTATTCTTGCCCCTGCGTCAAACAGGTCGGAAAATGACTACTCCAACATTGCAATCCTCATCTATACCTCTGGCACCACTGGACTCCCCAAGCCCGCCATCGTGTCATGGGGCAAATGCCACTTTGGAGGAAACTCAGCCGGGGTGCTCCTTGGCCGTGGCGGCAACGACATCATGTATACGGTAAGCTGCATCCGCTCTATATCCATCTCCCCCTCGTATCGCACTCTGACGTTCATGAACATTCCAGTCCATGCCCCTATACCATTCCTCTGCCTCTGTCCTCTCCCTCTGTGCCACCCTCATCGCCGGCTCCACCCAAGCCCTCGGCCGCAAATTCTCAACCAAGCTCTTCTGGCAAGAAGTCCGTGACTCCAAAGCCACCATGATCCAATACGTCGGCGAAACCCTGCGATACCTCCTCGCTGCCCCTCCCCAATACGACCCCGTCACGGGTGAATGTCTCGACAAGAAGCACCAAGTCCAGCTCGCATTCGGCAACGGCCTCCGCCCAGACGTCTGGGACAAGTTCAAGGACCGCTTTGGTGTTGAGACCATCGTCGAATTCTACGCCGCCACTGAGGGCCCTAGCGCAATGTGGAACATCTGCAGGAACGACTTCACTGCGGGAGCCATCGGCCGCTCAAGTTGGCTCTACAGCCTCGTCTTCGGCGGCAACACCGCCATCGTCGAAGTCGACCTCTCCACCGACCTGCCCAAGCGAGACCCCAAGACAGGCTGTTGCATAAGGGTCAAGACCGGCCAGCCAGGCGAAATGCTCCTCAAGCTCCCAGTTGTAAACACCGCGCAGCGTTTCCAGGGCTACTTCAACAACCCGTCCGCCACGGGGGCCAAGATCCTGCATGACGTGCTGACCAAGGGGGACGTCTGGTTCCGCTCCGGCGACATTATGCGCCTAGACTCGGAGGGCCGCTTCTTCTTCAGCGACCGCATCGGCGACACATTCCGCTGGAAGTCCGAGAACGTGTCCACTGCCGAAGTCAGCCAAACCGTCGGCCTCCACCCTTCCGTACGCGAGGCCAACGTCTACGGCGTCCAGCTGCCGCACCACGACGGCCGCGCCGGCTGTGTCGCCATCTGCTTCGACAAGGAGGTCCCCGACGCAGAGACGCTGCGCAGCCTGGCAAGACACGTGCGCTCTTCGCTGCCGCGCTATGCCCAGCCTTTATTCCTGCGCCTTGTGCGCGGAATGGGCGCCGATGGACAAACCACGGGCACGAACAAGCAGCAGAAGCACAATCTTCGCGCTGCTGGCGTAAAGCCCTCGGCAGATAAGTTGTACTGGCTGAAAGATGATTCGTACGTGCCCTTTGGTGACAAGGACTGGCGCGAGCTCGAAAGTGGAAGGGTGAAGCTGTAAATGTGATGTCTGTCTGTACATGATTAGATTTGAGTTTTTCTCTATTTTTCATATTTTGTTCATTTTAGTTGATGATTTGCAATGACGCTATTCTTGGTCTCGCTCCATGTTTGCACATACTATCTCGATGTATATAAACTGCTCCGCATTGCATCACATATGGGTGTTTGATTCTGTCATAAGCAATCGTGCGTGGCCTTGTCATCGGCCTTTATTTTAGGTCGTTATCTCATATATACCCCCGTCTTGGAAGATTCTCTCATCTCCAAGGATTCCTCCAGCCCAAGTTATCTACAATAAAAATTGGTACTAGCTCAAATAACAGCGCTGAGCCGTTGAGCAACACTCTTTCTCCGCAAATCGAGAACAGATTCGTACATCACAACATCCGACATTAGACAGACTCATGAGCCAGCAATACCCAACCCAACACGCTGAGTAGGCTGGCTGGCATACCCAACAATTCCGCTAGCTCCCATACCCGCTGCACCACCTGATCCAGTCCCGCCCCTCTCCCTTATCCGGCGTCCCTCCATCAGTCCTCTCAGTCCTCTCTTTTGCAGTCCGATTACGCTGCTGAATTCGCCGTTCCAGATAAAGCCATCACGCTCGCTTCCACCAACCTCGGATCCCCATTCCGAGCCGCTCACACTTGTTGACGCGGATATTTCTCCACTAGACGGGCGAGTCGATTGTTGAACGCCTGAATTGAGACTCAGATTGGAGATACGTGACGCTACATCGGACGAGAAGGATTCGTTGACAGTAGTACCACTCAGGGAGAAGTCGGATGTTGACACTGGAGAGCCAACAGGATCGAGACTGCCAACAAAGAAATTTGGGTTAAGAGACCCATCAATGCCACGCCCTCCACCTGCCGCCATGGCTGTCGCGTTGAATACAGCTGCTGCATTCCTACTATCAAGAAGAGCATGGAGTCTCTCGACGACAGCTTCTAGGAGGCCATCAATCCGATAGGGTCGTGCAATCTGAAGAAGGGAGCAGAGAATCTGCGGCGTGCAGAGGGGAGATGACGGCTGGGGTAGTGCGCTCGTATACAAGAAGTGCAAGAGAGCTTGAACCGTCAAGTAGGTATGCGGTAGGTAAAGACACCGGGGTCGCGAGTTTGGCGGCAGCGTTCGTGGTGTCGGCGCTGTGTTGATGGTCGCTGGGTTAATGTCGTCTCCTTGCCCTGTTGTGCCTACAGAAGTGGTCGATCCAGAAGTGCCTGGTGGCGCAGTGCTGGATCCAGCTGAAGACAGCATGCTGTTGTTTACTGATAGTATGCTGTCATGCATGTTTCTGCTCGGCGTAATCGTCAGGGCCGACACACGTAATGGATTGCTCGACAATCCTGATCTGAGCGTAATAGCATCGCTGCCATCTTGTGTTGCAGTGCCTTCCCTCAAAAGCTGGACAAAGTAGGGCCCCCATCTCCGGGCAACAATCCGAGAGTTGACGGATATTCTTTCGCCACCGATGCACAGAATGTCCATGTCAGCGAGCTCCTTGATAAACAATGCCTTCTCACCCAATTCTTCGCTTGCACGAGAATGAAACCGACCACCGGCCGTGTAGCCAGCCTTCCGAGTGAGACTAAGACCGGGCCCAGAATAGGGACTGCTGGCTGAAATGAAGCCAGACATGGGGCTTGTTTTGCGCGGGTTGTCATAAAAGCCAAAGGCTTCTAGCTCAACCATGCAGACATTGCTAAAGTTGATACGTCGGTGGTTATAGTCGTCAACCAAACTCCTTTTTCTGTTGCCCAGTATGACAAATGTATTCCGCCGATTCCACAAAACACCCCTATTCCAGCTCCCTTGGCTAAAAACGCTCCCACCAGCGTCAATCCGACTCCATGTAAGAGATCGGAGATCCAAGGCCCAAAGGGCATATTCCTGCTTTGAGGATGTAAGATATGTCCCGCTCACCACAAAATGGGTATCAATTATGCCACCGTTGGGAAATCGAAGCCCCGGCGGCGAATACGTCCCTGACATTTGCTTCTCAGTCAAGGATCCATCCGGAGACCTGATTTGAAGCTCCAACTTGACATCCAAGAAGTTGTAATTCGAGTAGATGAGCATCGATGAGCCAGGCTCTCGAGCCTCCTGACTGATACCGCTATCCATTCTCGGCCGGTTGTATTGATCGTTGTCCTTGCCGATTCTGGAAGTCACAGAAGGGGGAAGAGGCGTAGCGACACTCCTATAGGCACCGCAACTCTTCCCTAGAGACTGGGTCGATGTCCACTTTAGGCTTCGCAGGTTGAAAACACTAATCTGCTCGATGTAGTGATTTGCGCCATCCTGACCGCCCACAATCACCATTTGAGCGCCTCCGGAGCCGTCAATATTAATTCCTATCCGACCCTCATTCGTTCCGGACGAAGGGTTATGTTGGAGGGCGGAAAGGGGTGCGGCCTTTGAGGAGAATGTGGCGGATGATGGGAGGATGCAGGCACAGTGCGCGTATCGACCTTGAGGCGCATCTTGGGCTGGAATATATGTCCATTTCCTTGTCGGAACGTCGTAGACGTAAATGTCAGACATGACACTAACTTCGGGCTGCTGCTGATCAGCGCCCGGGGGCTGATTTGGCGCTGGGGACATGCCTCCATAACAAACCATCTTCGTGTCCCCCAGTGGGCACATCGAGTGGAAATATCGTGGAGGTGGAAGGTCGCCAGTCACGTCCAATCTCGTCCAATGTCGGCGTATGAGATCCAGCTCGTACAGGTCGGCGGTAAGAGGAGCCGGACGGCTTCGGGATAGAATCCTCCCACCAAACACATACAGCTTGTCCCCGAGAATGGTCGTCGTGGCGCCCACCAGCGGAGGCGGCTCTTGGCCCGTTGTTCGATGCACATTGCACATCAATCCCGACAGATGGGTGGAAGAGCCCTGGGACGGACCACCTACCGGAGTACCAGGTGCCTGCGCCCGTGTCTGTCCAATGGCGGGTGACGGTCCTGCCGACGATACAGAGCCATTACCCCTCGGCGTCAACCCATCCCTAAGCTCGTCACTGCCATCCTGTCTCACCGAACTTGCGAGGCTACTCATGCTGGAGTTCACTTCATGCATGTACTGCTCCTGCGCGGCGCCGTACACCTGGCTCGCAGCAGCCGAGCTCGCCGAATCCATCGTGCCGGTTCGATTGTCCATTCTCGACTCGACGTACCGTGTCCGTGACGACTCGAAGTCGTTGAGCCGTTGCGAAATATTTTGGATTCCACTAGCGAGGGGCGTTGGAGGCGATGTGGGGCTGGTTTCGGCGGGTGGCTCTGGCAGCGGTTTCTCAAGACTATGCTGAAGGCTTAACTGTCTCGCATGCTGAGCTCTGGATGTTGACGATGTTCTGTTTCTGCTCGGAAAGGACGAGGCTGCGTTGAAGCTGGCCGATGTTGCGTAGCTGGGCAGGGCCTGGAGAGAACTATTTCGGGGAAGTCTGATCGGGGGGCTCTGCTGGACTCCTCGAAATGCGCCGTCGGGACTGTACTGATCGGTCGGGAGATTAGGGACATTGGTCCCGGATTCGGGAAAAGAGTAGAAGCTGGTTTGTGGTGGGTTCTGGGAGCCTGTCAGCTGCACGGGTTCGGCCATGACACTGGCCAATGCGCTCGACGGCGCAGACGACGTTGTTGCTGGAACCGCCTAGAGAAGAAGATGGGAGGGCAAGTAGAAGAGAGGGAGAAGGGCGTATGTAGGAGGGAACTATGGGCGGCGACAACGACAGATATCCCGGATGATTTGCAGAATGGGCGGCGCCCTTCTTGGCAGGTAGGCAGGCAGGAGACTGCCTTGGGACCTGGCAGTGAAGGCCAAGCAGGGGTTTTCCTGACCGCACCGCAGTCAAGATGCAGGCGGCCCTGGCGATACGGATCGGGCCACACCGAGCAGTGTCTCGAGGTGGGAGGAAAGGGAAGACGGGGACGGGGAACGGGAGGGTTAAAAACGGGGAGATGATCCGGTGACCGGCAATCTGGATGGCGGGAGACGGGGGGACATATGGATAAGGAGCATAGAATAGCATGCCACCTGTTTGTCTTCTCTTCGGCGCAGATATCGACAGCAGCACCAGCAACAAGGGCGTCTGTCCGCGACGGTGCAGCGGCGGCCAGCAAGGAACAACGACGATTATAATGTTAGACGTACCATTCAAAGGGCCTGGCGTTGCACGCTTTCGGTGTGCGCTGCCCTGGGCTGGCAGTGGCAGGCTCTTGCGCGATGGAGCTGACGATGTGGGCACAGGAGTTTGAGCAAATCCGTCTCCAACAAGACACGCGCGCACAGACACAAGGAGGGTGGGTTGTGCGAACAAGGCCTCCTCCAGGTGACAGGCCAGCGCGCAGCCTCTGATAGGCTGTCGGTGATGCAGGCTCGGAGCCGTGACTGGTGCGTCACAATGCAATGACGCAGAAAATGAATGGCCTTGGAGACGAATGAAGTTGGAGGCTCGAGCCTCAAGGGGGTGAGGAACTGGATGTTTGAGGCTGGCGGGGTTGACATTTGCTTGCGATAGGCTCATCTTTTTTTTTTGCAGTTAATATATTTAGCAGTGCTAGTGAAGCCTCGTACTCCGTACCCAACACCCAATACGGCGGCTGCGTGTGCCCTGTGCGATAGAACTAAGAGTACGAAGTAGTGGCAGGTAATAATAATACGGAGTGCTATCAAAGCGGATGATGCAAACTTGCTAGTCCTAGTAGTGCAGTGCGCATGCAAAAGCCAGGGGTTATTATCGGTGGTGCGATGGAGAAATGCAATTCCATCTGACTGCAGCATCTACTATCTCATCCATACAGGGGCAGAGGCGTGGAGATATTAGGATACTACGGAGTACAGGTCTCAGTACTACTCGTACGAGCAAGCAGGTCGTCATCTGTATTACAACAGTGCAGATTCAGGGGACCAGGGACAGAACGGCGCCTTGCCTATTATCAGCCACTCAGCATGCAGATCTCCCTATGATATTAAATTCCAAGGGCGGCTGGAGACACGAGAATGGAAGCATAGTCGCTTTGTTGGGTTCTCTCTCATTCAACCTCATATATAGGATTATAACGAGAAACACAATCCTATTCAACTCAGCCGCGACAGTACGAGTAGTGAGTTGTTGTCTATCAATTCACTTATTAAGGTCCAGGATATCCCGAATATAGGTAGGTCCCTGTTGCACCACTGCCGGCTTGCACACGTGGGAGATGTCTGGGCTTCCAAGCCAAGCCTCTTTGACCGTTTGAATGAAACAAACGAACGTCAGATGTTTCTGACGTTTCCTCGTACTCGTATTAGGTAATGCCGGCTGAACGTCAAAACGCATGCGAAACAAACCCCAAGCCGTTAACGTAGTAGTTATTTATGCATTATCAAGGTTCAAGGTATGATGTAAAACGGAGCACTGCAGGATTGATGGCAGTTGTCGTACTCGTACACAGACAGCACAGTCAAACAGCACCGGGGGTAAAAAAAAAAGAATAAACAAGGTGGGCGCATTACGATAGTGCAGAGGTGGAGGAGAGTCACATAAAGAAAGGCTTTGAGCAGCAAACGCAGTGATGGGATCACAACGTTTTGTTTGTGATTTCGAGCTCCCGTTTCCGTCTTTTGGTTTTTATGTTTATGTATTCCTCTTTGTCAAATCATGATAGCGTTCGCGTAAATCTCCTCGTAATGCGGCTCTTACCGGTGGCGTCATCATTCACGTCCCCTCGGAGCATCGCGAGTCGTGAGCACGGCCAACCACTCGTCTTCACCCAAAGGAGGTGGGGTCGGGCGTACCAGGTTCCTAGTGCACAGATAGCCATCACGACACTGTGTCCGCAAGTAGTAATGAGACCTAGCAACACTGTGTGTCTAAGCGAATCCGACGGAAAAGTACATATGTATAGGTACGCTCAACACCACGTCATCACAAAGTCTTGGACCACTGTTAACTTCAAACGACGTTGATTGGTATCTTTGTATCTTTCATGTCATGCTCATTGCTACCACAAGCCGGTTTCATCCGTCATGGCGGTGGCTTGTAAAAATTATGAGACTTTTCCTCAGCGCGTATTCATCATCACTGCGTTGCCCATATCCCCCCATTACCATTTCCCCCTTCTCGGATTGAAAGCAGCTTAGTTGACCTCGGGGAGGGAGGTGAATCGGAGGTAAGGCTTGACGGCGCGGAAGTTGGGGAACAGCTTGCGGGCCTCCTCGTCCTTGATGACGGGGGCGACAATGACATCCTCACCAGGCTGCCAGTTGATAGGGGTGGTGACCCTGTACTTGTCACCGGTTTGGAGGGAGTCGACGATTCGCAGAACCTCAGAGGCGTTGCGGCCGGTGGAGGCAGGGTAGGAGAGGATGGTGCGGATCTTCTTGCTGGGGTCGATGACGAAGACGGAGCGGATGGTGAAGGCAATGCCCTTCTCGTCCACGTTGGTGGCATCCTGCTGGTCGATCCTGGACGTCGGCGTCAGCATGCAAGGTTATCAAAGAGACAATGGACCAGGACTTACATGTCATAGAGCAGAGCAACCTGGCGCTGCTTATCGCCAATGATGGGGAAGGTGACATCGCCACCAGTGACCTCCTTAATGTCCTTGATCCAGCCTGAGTGAGACTCAATGGTGTTGGCCGACAGGCCAATCAGCCTGACACCGCGCTTGGTGAACTCGGGCTGCAGCTTGGCAAAGGCACCGAGCTCGGTGGTGCAGACGGGGGTATAGTCCTCAGGGTGGGAGAAGAAGACGACCCAGCTGTCACCGACGAACTCGTGGAAGTCGATGGGGCCGTTGGTGGTCTCGGCCTGGAAGTTGGGGGCAACGGAGCCCAGACGAAGAGGAGCGGCGGCCATTGTGGTGATGGAGGGTCTCAGTGTTGTAAGATGGGAGAACGGGTTTGAGTAGCAGCAATGCGTTGACAAGAGGGAGAGAGCACAAGGACGCGGCGTCAAGCAGATACTCGATACCTTTATATATCTCTCACTCCTCCTCCAAAGCAACACGTAATCGAATGGCCCAGAAACGCAAAAAATAGCCCAATTTCTCACCTTCTCAGCCCCTCCCCCTCCTTTCCCTTGCCCCTCCTCGGACCAGCTGCCCCTCATCTCGCAACACAAGCAAAGCACCTCTACGGACATGGAGAGTAACACTAGTCAAGCCAGCCCTACTGCTCATGATTTGGCTCGTTTACGCCAGTGACTGGCCTGGGAGGGGTCCGAAAGCAGCAAGGCGCCACAATTGCGTGCTGAGCCTGCGTCCTGATTGGCCAGTCGAGGCCATTTTGCAATTCGAGTCTGTCTGACGCAATTGACGCTTTGCGACTAGCTCCCGTACCTTTATGCTGGGGCCGGGGCAGTTTGCGGCTGGTCGGGCATATGAAGGCAGAGGCACCCCCGATGATCCGAAGGATTGAGCACCATTTTTTTTCAGCTGTCGGTGATAACCGTTCTAGGCTTCAAGGCTGTCACGAAGCTCAGGAATGTATCCGAAAAGGCTCATCAATCCAAGTACCGAAGCTTGTGGACCTGCGTCGTTGGTGCATACTACGACATACATACGAGTAGTAAACCCCTCTTGGCAATCTCAATGGGACGTATGTTGCGTCTCCATGTAGATGCATGCATGAGAGGAGACGTATCCAAGGTGAGGTACCACTGCAACCAAACATACATCTTATTCAATGTTTGTCAGCCGAAGCGAAGGATTCGCCCTATGACATGTCAAAACGGCAATACGAATGCTAGTGGCCTATTCCTTCTTCACCCTTCACCTGGATAAAACGCCATGTTTGCTTGCAAATGCTGAACGATATTGACACTTGTCTGCTTACTTCTCCACACTGGAAAATATCCGATTCGTTTTCCTGCAAATACTACGGAGTACTATTGAGGCTGGGGCTGCTAGTGTGAGTATGAGATGGCCGGTCCCCTAGGGCTGAAGAGTGCCGCGTAGGCAGGTATCCACATGAGCTCGTGGTTCTATACTTGGGCAGACAAGTAGGTTAACTCTCGACTCACCTCACCAATAGCCGAGATCAAACATAGCCACCTCCACAACCGTGATAGCCCAAGTCTGACAAGATAGGCATGCGCTTGGTAAAATAGATGTCCACAAAAGTTCCCTCGTCTTTAGGCAAAAGGGTTGTTGTCTGTTTACCAAGATTGGTATGATTCCGAGGGGGGAAAGGCAGGCTTGTCAGTTTAAACTGATGATGAATGACATAAAATGCGCCTTTCCATGTTTTATATGAGCAAACAGTAGGTTGAGGCTCTTGGTATCACGAAATCTGCCGCGTTCTGCCACGCTGCACTTCGTGTAGGTTAACTGACTATCTCACCAACCCACTGTGGGTGCGACGTAGCAAATCGGTTGGCGTTTCGACATCAGCCAATGGGTTTATCTTTCCGAATACCTACTACGGAGTACAGAGGCGAGATATTCCACGCTACCAAGTCGGTAACTAGTATCCCTATTCATTATCATGTTCAAGCCAATCCCCAACTAAGTCAGAACATGCTTCCATAAATAGTGCATAGTAGTACCTCTCAATGTGACCAGGGCAAAAAGCACTAGGTAAACAGTCCACATTAATCATCACGGTGGTGAGAAAGAGATGAGTATACTCGTATATATATAGCCTGCCTATTCGGGAGTTGACTGGTCGGTCCGAGTCCTCTCTTGCCGCCTTGGTCCAGCGAGTCGGTCCGGCTTAGGGTCAACGCTAGCTTAGGCAACCCACCAAGTACTATTGCTTGCTAGTCGTGCGACTACTACAAGTACGAGCAGGAGGTAGGTTTTCTGGAGCACACTACCTCGTACTTGCCCTAACGAGAATATTATTAAGATTTTAGTACATACATTATAAATCAAGAGTAAGGATTAGATATCAAGGGTCAAAATAAAGATTAAGGTTATATTTATAATTATTATATTTAAAAATAAGCTTTTATCTCAGTAATGTTAGTATTAATATATTAGGAGACTGATATACAATGCGGTGGAAAGGAGAGAATGTCGGATGAAAGGGGGAGGAACGGAAAGGAAAGGGAAGGATACGCTTTTATGCGTATTAAATGCCCCCCCTAGAAAAGAAAACTAACCCTACCTCGGGTTATCCCCGCCACTACGCCATTGATGAACCCGAATAATATAATGACTGACAGCCTTATCTAATAGCCGGCTTGGTTGTTCGAAGCCATATTGATCGATATGGCGCTTTATGTAGCCGGCTTGCCATTGGGCTAGGCTATCCAGGCGCTGTCGATCATGAGGCCGGCTTCTAGGAACGCATTGTTCGAGTCGGCTAGGCTGAACGGAACGGCGTTGTTCAGGGCCGTGTTGTTCAGAGCCGCGTGGTTCGAAACCGCGTTGGCCAAGTCGGCTAGGTTATCAATCACAGATCAACAGTATGAGGGCTCATTGACGAATGCATAAAATGATAGAATTCGACACTCTTGCTGATCCTAAGTTAGGTGGGAAAAGCGGCTGCTTAAATACATGAAAACTTGCTAATTAGCAGATTATAACTATCCGGATCTAGGAAATCTAACAAATCTAGCTGTGATAATATCGTTATTAATTTATAGATCTAGCTACTATTGCAAACTAGTTAGGAATTAAGGAATATATGTTAGAATGAAGGAATACATTTATCACGGTACGGAAAGGCAGCTCAGGGCAAATATTGTTGTTGTGCCGTGGAGAGCGAGAAAGCCCTGAGGCTCTACAGAAAGCTATAGCTAGGAACGCGTTGGGGCCTGGTTATGTGACCGGGGCTTACGTGACAGGGCGTTAACATCGCGTTACGGTCAGTGCCGTGACAGTACCCCCCCTCTTTATTGCGCTATTCGGCCGCGTATAGCTATATTGCTTATATAAATCGAAATTCCGGGTAATCTATCTTAATACTTCCGATATAAAGGTAAATAGGGCGAATTATGGTTTTTGGTATTAATGATATATAGTTTAGTTGTAGGCTTTAGCGCAGTATAGTCTTTAGTTAGCGCTTTTGTGACGATCCGGGCTAATTCTCGAGGGATAAACCAAGGTTCGTGGGTTTATATTGATAGAGAGGTCAGGGATAAATACTAAGCAGGGTAACGTAGTCACGATTCTGTAAAACAGGCAGTTCTAGTGAATGCAATTGTTAACGACTATTTAAGTAACTATATTAAATAAATAATAAGCTAGTTGTATATATATAAAAGGGAGTTATAATAATTATTAAGGAATATAGCTATATTCCTAATAATTTAAGGTTTATGATCACTTATATATATCCTTAATTATTAACAGTTTAGTATATACCCTAGTAATTATATTCCTATTAGCCTGTTATTTTAATATTCCTCTAAACCCAGGCCTTAGCCTAGTTAAGTTATAATACAATATCCCCCTCCTATTAGTCTTATCCCTAAGACCTATTATATAGCTATCCTTTTTCTTTATAAGTTTTCTTCCTCCTAATTTCTTTCCGTTCCTATCTAACTATACCTTATAGTATTGCAAAACAGCGAAAAGTTTCTAAACCTGCTAAATCCTCGCGGAATTATACTACAGCTATATTAATTATTAACACTATTAATATCTTTATTATACTATATTTATCTTATAAAAAGCATAGCATTTCCTGTAAAATAGCTATAGGCTATTTTTATTATAAAGAGTATACTTAGTAAGGCAAAATATACAATAGAAATAGCATCTCCCTAGCAGCTAATATATATCCTCTTTAGTTTATTATAAGTTGTTTCTGATATTTATAGTATATTGTTTAGCGGTTAAAAAGAGTGTTTTATTGGGGGTAACTAATATATTTAATGCACTTACAGTCCTTTTTACTAGCCTACCTAAGTAAAGTCAGTTGCTTATTTAAGCAATTACTAGATTAAGGAGGCATAAAACTATAAAGATAAACAGATAGACTTAGTTTAATAAAAACAACTAACCCGCGTTCTTCTTTAATATACTACCTTTACCTGTATTTTTATAGCTGTTAAAGCGTAAAGGGGTAACTATTAATTGCTTTTAACTGCAGACATTATAATCAAATGATTTGCAGTATCTTTTAGTCTTTATATCACTTAATTACAGTTTTATAGTTCTATTAAAAGCGCGGCTCTTACGCTTTATTCTAGTTATTATTAGTGTATATATATGTATTTAGAGCGCTAATTCCCCTTTAATAAAACTGGTAACTGAAATAGGGGGAAATCTTAGGGATTGCATTACAGGAAGCAATTACTAAAGGCACTTCTATACTACTACTAAAACCTACCTTTATTTAACTACTAATAAAATTACAGGCTAACTTTAATAAATCTTTAGGTAAATATAAGACAATTAGCTAAAAGAAACAGCCTAAAAACCCTTTATTACAGCCAGTTAATATAGATTAGTATAATACTTAATTTCCGAAAATATAGGTTATCTAGTTATAATTTCTAAAATACAGGAATTAGGATTAGTTAATTTAAGTGTAATATATTAAAATACAATAAATAAGCGAAATCTTAAAAAACTATCAGCCTATAATACCTGCCGATAAAAGGTTAGGGAATTAAAGGAAATTATTAAAAGACTAGTCAGTATAGTAAAAGCAAATATATAAATTAAACGGTTAGCTTTATATAATATAATCCCCTTTAAATTAGCAATACACTATTATAACTTTTATTTCGCTTATAACCCTATAAGCTAGCTAGTAAAGCAATTATAGAGAACTAGCAAGAAATAGACTAATTATTTAATCTTTTAATATAAAGACTTTATTTTAATTTTATTAACCTTTTTAGCTGGACTTTCTTTAACTTTTAATAAAAACACTATCTTTATTACTTTTATAATCTTTTATATATAAACTACCTTTATTTATATTAAAGCTATTTAAAAGAGATTTAAAAAGGATAATAATCTAATACTATAAAACTAATATCAATAAAGGAAATTATCCCTAGGAGAATAGCTAGTTCCATTATCCTAAATAGATAAACAAGACCCTTCCTTATTATAAAAGAACTCCCTATTATAAAAGAACACTCCGCTATAACCCCTTTACTAAAAGAATATATCTCTTTTTTACCTAAAAAGAGAAAACGCCTATACTAGCCAAGCATTTAAGTTAAATAACTTAAACTAACAGGATAAACGGTATTTTATTATTAAAGGACTATTTAATTAAAACTCTAATAGTTTATCTTAACCTTAAATAAAGGGATTAAAAGTAAATAAATAACTTTTAGTTATTAAAGTTGTTAAAAAGGAGGGCCCAAAAGCAAGGATTTTAGTGTATTTGGGTAACCTTCCTATCCTGGCTAGACCCGGAATTTAGCCCGACGCTAGGACCGAGCTCTGGAGGAACTTTGGTGTAAGTCAGGAAATTTCTGTTATCTTCAACGATAACAATTGAGCTAGGACCAGCTACCCCGCCTACCCTAGACTTAATATA
The DNA here is from genome assembly GCA_025331125.1 of Mycogone perniciosa. Taxonomy (NCBI): domain Eukaryota; kingdom Fungi; phylum Ascomycota; class Sordariomycetes; order Hypocreales; family Hypocreaceae; genus Mycogone; species Mycogone perniciosa. The sequence continues at coordinate 63,623 of JAOALB010000218.1, forward strand.
ATAGGCATAATGGCTATTGTGAAAAATCTAACTAAAATGGTTTCCTGTTTATATAACCATGAGTCAATTTGGACGATTTCCTATATAAATAAATTTTGCGGAAAATAAAAACAAAGCTATAAACCCAATTCTACTGCTGCATTCTTATTATTTAGTCGGAGGACTATTATAAAAGACAAAGCTATTGTTTATACAATCACTTCTATACTGGCCGCATATATACTAGATATTCTATAGCTTTTTAGCTATTAGATTAGTTACAATTTAATTGTTTATCTATTATTAACCCAATTAAACTCTCAGTTGTTTCCTTATTACTGCGTTATGTGCAGCTTCCTAGAAGCTGTATATATAAATAAGGTTCAGTATAACCTTATTATTTTAACAGGTTATAAGCCCGGGAAAGTTTTCTTTAAGTCTCTATTAGTGGATTTTTCTAGTAGTTACAGCAGTTCCCTTAACGCTACTACAGCACTTATAGCAGGTTTTTATAGTGCTTATCTTAATACTTATATTAGCACTTTTAGGATTTTAACTATCTAGAGCTATTCTTAGGCTTCTACTGTAAATACTATTATAGTTATAGTAATACTACTTATATTACTACCTCTATATACTATATAGTATATTCCCTATTTATATAGGATATAGGTCCGACGTTAATAGTGTAAGTTGACCTATTAAAGCTCCTAGCAGCCCTATTTCTTTAATTGAGGATAATAGCTCTCCCTAGCAGTAAAGGGATCTATTTATTTAGGTATAGAATATAAAATAAAAGCTTTAGGTATAAAGGGCTTTTATTAAGACAGTAAAGGTACAGCTAAAGGGTTAGAATAATATTATAACTTAGCTATTTAATACTTTAACTAGCCTAGCTGCTGCTATTTTAAGTCTTTAACCTTAAACTACTATTTTAACTTTAAATAGTAGTTTTATTAAAAAGGCATTAAAAAAAGTCTATAACTTTCTAGAAAGCTATAAGCTAGTAGGTCCTAATAATTTTAATTAATAGAAACAGTCTTTAAATATTATATTAAAGGCTATAGATTACTATACCTTTATAGAAAATCTTATAGTTACTAATTCTTTATTTAATTTAAAACAGGCCTTATTACTTATATTAATTAAAGATAGCTTAATAGCTATTCCTGCTATATCTATTGCTTAGATTTAAAGCCTAAAAGAAGCATTTTTAGCACTATAAAGATTATATAGTTACTTTAATACACTTTAACGAGATTCCCTTTATAGGGAATTTTATTTATTAAATTACAGTAATTATAAAGGATTTTTTGCTAAATTTAACGCTACTTTTAATGGCTTATTAGCTAAATTAGCTATTTTAAAGGTTAATATTAATATACTAGATTAAGTAAATTAATATTTAAATTCCCTAGAAAAGACCTATCCTTAATAGGCTAAAAGAATTAAAGGAACTATTAGATTTAGCAGAGCTATTAGGCAACTAATTAAAGGTTTTAATATTTAGTTTTTTATAGCAGATATACTAAAAAAGACTAGGAATCTATCTTTTACTATATATAAAGTTAATAAGGCCTTAAGGCCTTCTAAACCCTTTAAAGATTAATTAATATATCCTAGATCTAAAGGTCAAAAACTAGCTTTTAACTCCTATAAAAGGACAGGAAATCAGAAAAATTAAAACAATAATCAGAAATAAGCTAAAGAGGATTATACTTTTACTAGTATATATAATCTAGCTACTAGAAAGTATAGCTTAATAGAGCTATTAAAAGATTCCTTTACTGAATTTATTATTAATTTAAATAGTAATCGAAATCTTTTATAAGCCTTAAATATTAAAAAAGGGAGAAAGTCTTTAAAATCCTTTAACTCCCTTAAACTTCCTATTCAGGATAGTCTATTATATAATACTAGATCTACAGTTTATATAGTTAATTCTAGAAAATAGTTTATAAACTATAAACTTAATAATAGGGAACTTAGCGTTATTTATACTAGAGGGGGTCCTATTATACCTAAAGGAATAGGTACAGCCACTTTTAATATCTTTAATAAAGATAATCAATATAAAAAGATAATATTATTAAATACCCTTTATTGCCTATAGCTAGATATAAACCTTATAAGTAGTTTAAGGTATTATTAAGCTGGAGGATATATATAGTATAATACTCTTTTTATAAAAACTATACAGCTAATAAAGCTATTAAATCCCTTAAAATATAGTTTTTTTTTACAATTAAAAGATATATTATATCATATAGCTATATAAATAGCTATAAAGTATATAGCTTTATATAAGTTTAAATTCCTGCTATTAGTAAAAAAAAGGCTTAGGAATATATTGCTATTCTAGAAGTAATAGCTTTAAAAAAATAACCAACTAAATCTAGTCTTAGGCTTATTAAGAAGAATAA
>JAOALB010000219.1:0-63846 GCA_025331125.1 Mycogone perniciosa
TAAGCAAGAGTGTCGAATTCTATCATTTTATGCATTCGTCAATGAGCCCTCATACTGTTGATCTGTGATTGATAATTATATAGCTGCTACTTTCCTAAGACTTTTCCTATCTATATCACAGCGAACGAAGTTTACTGTTACTATTAGTGGCACTGTGAGTTTTTGTTTTATAAGGAGTCCTTCACTATGCTAACTGTTATAGTTTAACTGTGCTCCTGATATCCCAGAAAATCCCGATGGCACACAACTTGTATGTTTATTCTTTACTGTTATTAGAACCTTTCTAACTATTTTAGATTATTAATTCTGGCTGTGTTTCGGTTAACGGCAGCCCCCGCTGCAATGCAGCTGTTGGCCATATAGCAAGCGTCTATGAAGGCTCATACCGTATGTTCTTTCTCGCGAATATAGTATCTTTAATTAATACTAATGTGAATATCAAGATATCAACGCAGATCAGGGCGAGACGAGTAGAGCCACAATTCTAGCCGGATTCGATCAAAAGCAGTGGTACGCTCCCACACTTCCCCCTGGCTGCCAACTGAATGCACACTGGCCACGGAACTATCGAAAAGTATTCTTCGGCCAGGATAATTGCTTGTATGAAGAAGGGGGCAATAGTATTGATGGCCAGTGCTGCTCTGCACCTGACGCAGACCACAGCGGCCCAGTTATTAATCCATGGCGGGACCCTCGACCTGCCGCATCTTGTCAAAGAACTCCATTTGGTGTTGGGGTTCATTTTGAGGTTTATATCAAGGGTTGGGTCAACGACGGCGGAGCAGCACTCTGGAAGCAAGTCGCAGGATGCGGAGCCTTGACAGGCAAAGGGTTTGGCACCAATCATGAGGTTCAGAGCGATGGATCGGATCAGGGTATCGGTTTTTATCAGGCCGAATACCTGATGAAATTCAATCTTCCTCTCACGTTCAAGACGGGTTGTGTTGGGAGGGCCATCGTGAGTGCTGGGGGCCCCCAGGGACGTTTCTGCTAAACTGTATTGCAATACCAGCCGCGAAATAATACAATTCTATCATTTATGCGCTGAGAATCTGAGTCAAGTTCGTAGGTCGTCTATCAAACATGAAACTGCATGAAACATGAGAAGAAGAAGGGGGACCATTTTGGGGAGCGAGATTACACGGTCTGCAACTGCACGGGTCCTCTGCCCACGCAATGATTCGTCAGGACCTTCCAGGCTTCATGGCCTTCATCAACTGACTGGACAGGCGTTCTCATCTGGGGAGTGAGGTTCAGTTTGATCATTATCGTCAACAGGATGCCTTTTCCCTCATTGGTGAGTTCTTTAGGCTTAGGCCTAGGGTCTTTGTCTTCCGGTTCCTGGGCATCCTTCCCCTTATCAGTGTGAGGGGATTTTCGAGTGGCGGCTCCATCTTTCTTTTTCTTCCTTCACACGAGCTTTGTAGTCTTGAGAGGGATCAAGGCCATACCACTTCAAGACTGACTTCATCGGGCTTGACCAGGCTTGCCAATTCTCAGGTCCCTTGAGCTTCATGTTTTCAGGGAGCTGGGGCAAAAAGGAAAAATTAAAATATCGAGGCGAGGATGTTGAGTTAAAGGTTCTGATTGGCAGACGTTGCTGAGTACCTAAATCAAGATACCGGTTCCAGCTTTTGGCAACCGCCCTCGTAACCTGTGCTAGTAACACAGGCTCAGCGGTATTATGAAGGTAGGAAGATGTTCTTGACCAGGATATCTCTTCGACTATCGGTTGACAATTTGTACTTCTATCTACTTACATTTACGGGGCCTGAAGGACGTATATATAATCTTTGGCGAGTCTGGTAACGCTATCCCCCTAGCTGATCTCCAAAACCGTATTCTTCAGAATCCGGTCTGGGGCGGCCTCGCTACAGTACGAGGAACAGGCCTGCTGCTTGCTTTTCCTGCCAAGTCCAACAGATTGGCCCAGAGCAGTGATAAGTGCTGTATAACCAGGCTACTGAAGACGCTTATGCTTTGAATTTATAAAATTTATAAAATTTAACGAAAGGAAAATCAAAATTAACTTAATAAAAATATTCGATAATCCTAATTTTTGCAATTAAAGGGGTTTATTTACCTATGCCCTAGATAGCGTTTATCAACGGTTCTCTGGGGTTGAAACATAACTTATTGGCTTACGGCCTTTCGTATTTATCCGACGCTGCCAAATTTCGACGGCATCGCAATAACCACTTGGGGAGCATCACGAGCTTTCCCAAGTCTCGTTATTCTTCCTCCCCAAGACTCGCGCCGCTGCGCTCCCGTCGCCAAGATGATCACCAAGTTCATGACTGAAGTTACGGCCAAGTTCAATCCATTCTCCGCTTGCGCCAAACCCGCCCGCCTATTCCTCACGTTCCTCCCACCCAACGCTCGAGCGAACGGCACCGCCATTAGTACGACTCTGCTGCCGCGGGATTCTACAGATCCAAGTTCTCTCAGAGTCAAATTCAGTATGTTGTACGCAGACTGTGCGGAATAATTACATGCTAATTTGTCTCCTCAGAGGATGGCAAGGAAATGGACTTCAACTGCTCAAAGGTCAACATCAAAAGCTTGATCGAGGAAGTCGACCGCCATTCGCGCCAATTACAGAAGGCAGCAGACCTGACGGATTAATTTTTTTTGTTAAAAAAAAAAGAAAACTATATCTTTTACAATGCATTGGTGGCGTTTACGGAGTGGTGTCATTCGGAAGTCAATGGGGACAATACAGGACGATTGTACAATATTCAAAGAACTTTTGTATATTCTACGGCAGGGCATGAAGCTACTCCCGCGGTATATAATATGAAGGCCATGAATTCATAACCTGGGGGTTCTTGTGTGAAATTTAACCTAGTTGGATGCGCCGCTGATGAAGAACCACTTGTCAATGGAGCTGTCGATCTTCTCAGGGGCGATCTCCTGGTGAGGAGGCAGAGGAGGTAGGTTCTCGGGGGCCACGCGGCTGGGGGAGTGTCCAACGGTGACGTTGGTGCTGGTGAATGTTAGCTTTGCTGCTCTGAGTATCATTATCACCCATCACTTACGTGGAGACACTGCCGGGCTGGGTCTTGCCAGTGATCAGGCGCTCCCAAGCCTCGGCGCACTCGCGGATGACATCCATGGCGTAGCTAGACAATTGTCAGTTTGACATTCTGATGAAATTGATGTACCGGTTATAGGTCACTAACGCCTTGTTCTTGCACTCGCCGGTGAAGGCAAACTGGTTCTCAGGCTTGCCGTCAGGGATCTTGTAGATACGGAACCACTCGTTGGTGGCACGGAGAAGGCCAGGCAGGTGACGCTCAACATCCTCGATGTCGTTGAGCTTGGGGGCCAGAGGGTCGTTCACGTCAATAACGATGACCTTCCAGTCAGTCTCCTCCTCGTCGAGAAGGGCCATGACACCGAGGACCTTGACCTGCTTGACCTGGCCAGCGTAGCCAACCAGCTCGCCGATCTCGCAGACATCGAGAGGATCGTTGTCACCCTTGGCCTTGGTCTCGGGGTGGATGACGTTAGGGTCCTCCCAGGTCTAGAGAGGCATTATTGTCAGTGCTTTTCTATAATGATCGATGGGTTGAAAGCAAAACATACCTGGGGGAAGGCACCGTAGTTCCAGAGGTAGCCCTTGTGGGGGAAGCAGTTGCGGACAAATCGGAGCTTGCCCTTCTTGATATCCTGCTTGATGGGGTTGAGAAGCTCCTCCTTAGAGATCTGGGAGGATGATTAGTTAGCAACCTCAGCTCTGGAGGCGGGGGGGGGGTCGACGAGGGACAAAGTGGCAAGCTGTGCTTCTCCCAGCCCAACCCAAGAACCTCAACGAGATGGAACGGGGGAGACCACAGCGGCCATGTCTTGACGCGCAGCCCGGCATTGAGCTCACCTCAAGCTTGCCATTGGTCCATCGAGGGATCTCGACGACCATGTTCAGGATGGTCTGCTCCTGGTTGGCATAGAGCGGAATGTCATGGAAGGGCGAGACGGGGACGCCATTCTTCTCGATGTAGACGCGGTGCTCCAGGGTGTTGGGAGCCGCAATCTTGCGGACAGAGTACTCGGAAGCCATGTCGGACGCTGGGGTCTGTGTCTTTGATGGCGGATCAGCCCGGTAGGTCAAGTGTCTGGCTATTTGCGCAGTTCTCTGGGAGGGGATGCCAGACGATGGCGAGATGTGGGAGGAGTTTTGGCCAGATGGAGGGGGCGGGGCACGTAGACCCATCTTGGCAGCAGCTCGACCGCCAACACCACCTGTAGTAATAGCTGTAGTAATACTTCGGGTGCCAGCGACAAGGCTAACAAGGCTACTGCCGGTCACAGCAGATTGACAGGCGGCGGAACACCTCCGTCGCCTCGTCCAGATTACGCCACTGTGATTGGGCAACGGCAGCAGACACTGCAGACTCTGCTGATTGAATCTGACAGCGCCTCGAGGCATGAGAGACTAGTGTAAGAAGGACGGAAGTGGGAAAGGGGTTCCTGTTCTTCGGGGGGCTTTTAAGAGAGACACTGCTAGTAATATCTAGGAGTGTACTCCGTACTCGTACCTACACGGGAGGCTCACCTCGCTGGGCCGGTCGGATTGGGAGGCGGTAGGCGACAGACCGAGGTTCTTGGTGATTTTTGCCGTCAATTGGTGCAAAGCGGTATACGGAGTATGCTTTCACGGCTAATAGGAAAAGGAAGCCGGCGGCGGCAGGGATGTCTCGGAATGCGGCTTGGAGCTAGGAAAATGCTGACAGCATGAGTGTTTTTTTGTTCGAAATCTTATGAAGACGCGACCAGGGGGATGGGACGGCGGCAAAACTTGCAGACGGAGAATCTGATATTCACGATATGCCATCCTACGTTCCTTTAGTGCGATTTGAAAGCAATCCACTATCTTGCACACCTATACGAGTTATCAATGATTGGTGTCTGGTTTTTTTCTTCTTTTTGCATGTGTTTGACTGGTGCACTGCATCGAGTTGCTTGTTGGCCGCCACCAATTCTGCGTCTAACCCTGGAGATAGGCCAATTTCTAAGCTATCCAACGAATATGACTATTGCCGGGTTTATGTGATTCAATCTACTGTCTGGATCATTTCTTGATTTGAATGCTGCTTTTTCTAGCAGTGAGCAAAGATTACAAGTCATATGGCTTATCTCGTTCTTGTCACGGGAGATCATCTCACTAGAGCTACATGAAACAGACGACAAGCCACGCTATGTCATCACGCATTCAAACCAACCCTTACTTCGTACTTCATCAATCAACAAACCATTACTGAAACTAAAGCCAAGCAGCAACGAAGTACACAAGTTAAAACGATACATGGCCCTTGAACAACTCCACACGCGACCCAGGAAGCCCAGAAAGATAATATGATTGTCGAAGTGTCGAATGGAAAACCAAAAATTCATGCCGATGCCTCTGCTGTTGGCCTCAATTCATCGTCGACCGCCTGACCTCTCGTGTCAGCTGGGATCTCGGCTGCATCAAAAAACTCCTTGCCCTTCCCTTTCAAGGTCGGCGATGCCATATCACTCTGAGCACTATACGTCTCAGCGTCCGGTTGCCAATCTTTGAGGTCGTCTTCGGCGTCATTAAGCACTTGGCGGGCCTGTGCTCCATATTCATAGTGTTGGCGAGCAACACCAGGAACAACAGGGCTGTCGTCAAGCAGAGTCAGGAGGCGGCGACCATGCTTGGCCAAGATGATTTGCTTTTCAGCGCGTTCGATAGTGGCAGCAAACTCGGCTTCGTATGCTTCCTTGAGCTTCTGGCGAGTCTGTGAAGGAAGAGGCGTTAGCAGGACTCAATAATCCCGACGGGTTGGTTCGAGATTACGCACCACGTTCGTCAACTGCGCCTCGGCGACCAGACTCTCAGCCTCTGCCCTAACAAGCTCTTGCTCTAGCACGACCAACTTGGCGCTTTCGGGCTCCTTCACCTTCAACCTCTGAATCTCATCGGCAATCTTGGATTTTCCGTCACGACTCGGCTGTACACTCTTCTCCGTGTTACGAATCGCCTTGAGGCGACCACGCGAATCATCCAAAGCATGTGCATAGGTGTCTTCCAGCTCACCAATCTCACTCAAAATGACGCCGATCTTGTCCGAGATGTCGTTGATGGCATCGTCATTTGTCTGTTCTCCCCATTCGGAAAGCTGGGTAGCGATGGCGATACGTTCGCGGCCAGCAGCCTCGTATGCGGTGATGAGGTTGTTCTCGGACTTGATGAGACGAAACAGTCTGCGAGAGAGCTCGGGCTGGACAGTACCACGAAGCGAACTGAACGAGAACCCACCGCCTTTCTTGTTGCCGGAGGCGGAACCGGAGTTCTTGGAACGGATGGAGAGTGCGCGATTCCTGTAAGCGGGCGGAGGGTTAGGGAAAATTTCATGGTGGTAAGTACGTCGATTGCCAGAAAAGACGCTCATAACGGAGCCCTCGAAGCTCGCTCGAGACATGTTGGGATGCTGGGACGGGGGCCGAAAGGTGTCGAAAGAAGAGCGAGACATGATGAAACAACGTGATAGTGTCTGCAAAACAAGGACAATGCGGTGATGGTGATACCTGTGGGTTGTAGAGCAGGGAAGAGAATGGCGAGACGGCACTTACATGATGGCGAGAGATCACTGGAGGCAGAGGACGACCGCTAAGATGTGGGAAATCTTCAGAACCGGGTTGGGCGTTCTTTCTAGGCTGTTGGTTCTCAGATGGATCGGGGCAGCAGGCGCTGGGATATATACCCTCTGCTGCCTTGGTTTGCTGTGGTGGTCTCACGCAGGGCAGTTGCGATACGTATACGCAGCTGGTGCCCCGGATGAGAGCTTTGGTTTGCGCGTTTGCGTAAGATGGTGAGACGTCGTTGTGATCGGCAAACGGGGTATCGTAGGTGTTGATTGTATGTGTACAGATTCACGAAGCTCCGCTCACCGACAGGAGAACGATGCGATCAACAGGTATATATTAAGCTCCTGAAATGGGCCCTTTCTTTCCACCCAAAGCATCTTAAAGCAGAAAGCTACAGCAAGACTCTGGGGTAAAAGCTGAGCCTGGGCTGAGTGGCGGAGGTCTTGGTGACGGAATGTGCCATGATGTCATCCGCGGGCAGAGATCTGGAGGTGACGGCGACAATCCCCCGACCCCGCCCCCACTGCCAACTGCGTGAAACTACTAGGTATGTATGCATGACGATGGCTTTTGGCCACTGGTGCCATCTTGGCTTTGCACTTGGAATGTTTGCAGCCTGGAGCTTTCCATTGCGTGGCCAATTATCGTGATTGCTTCGTCTGAAGCGTCTATGTAATATGGCCGATATCTCGAACAACTTATACATACATGTGTATTAATACCCAACAGTGCCTCAAACGCCGTGTCAGCCAACCGTTGCCATCATAACAAAAAACGTCACCGAAGCTACCGTCTCCTTGCCCCCCTCCGTTTTTGCCTTGTGCGATACGCATCGAAGCATCCCTTTTGAACACGTAAATTCTAATACCAAACACCGAGCCTTCCGAGCCGGCTGCATTCGGTGGTCTAGTGATACCGATTTCGGGTCGTCTCCTCGTACACAACTCTAGGACCGCCGGTGCGGTAACTGCTGCTGCTCACACGAGGATTATACCGCGTCACGCTCGAGTAGCTTGCCCGCGGCGAGTGACGGTGGTGATGGTGGTGATGATGGTGACCACGACTGTAAGGCCTTGAAGGAATGATTTCCTCCTGATAGTAGTATTTCGCTCTTGGTTCTGTCCTGAAACACATCTTGGGCGACTGAATACTGTCGAGATAGCAATGCTTTGTCTGAGAGATGGTGGTGGGATATCTTCGTGTGTAGTATTCGAAGATGAAGGTGGTTGTTAAGAGATGAAAGCCAAATCAATAGAAATTTATTCTTTGTGCCTATTGCAGTGTATAGTCAGTCTCATTGTTCGAGGGGGCACCTGTCATCATATATATATATACACCACTGTGCAGCAAGGCACTTCTCTCTGTCTCTAATCGGCGGGTTGACTACGTTGTGGCTGCGTTCTGTCCTGTGACCAAGGCCTCTCACCCCTGCTAGGCTTCGCCGAACCGCCCCATCAAGCACGCGGGATGCGTTCATCCTGCGAGGCATCTGCGCCACTCCGCTACTGTGCAACTACGCAAGCAGCCTTCTCTTCTCCAGCTGATTTGCGCAGGAAGCTGGTGTGATAAAAAAAACAAGGCATCCAAGGACGAAAGCCCGATAGCAGCTTGGCACTTTGCACAGCCGCTCTCGGCCAATGAATTATTACGAGGTGGTACATACTATCTATCTATAGTGTGCCGTGACTCCAATCTGATACCTTCTATCTGGGCTTCCGGACCAGGCCGTGAATGTCGTCATATCGGAGGACCCAGACCCAGACTGCTTAGTCTCTGGCGTGGACGGGTGTATGTACATACGATGCGCGCAAGGATGGAATGTGCCTCAGAAATCATATCTACCATTGCCAAGTCATATTTTAAGACGCCCATTTGATGTTACACCTTACAGAAATATTGCCTCCATCCGCTCAATCATGACACCCAAAAAGCTCACCCAGTCCTGCCTATTCATTTCGGTGAGAATCCTACTTCTACCGTTCCCACAAGCCAGGCTGCGGCATAAACGGCCAACATGCTGGCGAAGATAACGACGGGTTTGCGGAGTGTGGCCGCGAGCGAGACGTCATATGAGATGATGAGGTCTCTATCCCGGAAGTCATCCACAAGGTTCTGAGCTTTGATCGTGATCACTGTCCGACCAATTGTGTCAAGATAGGTCTTGTGGACATCAATTGATGATCCTACGATGGATGATTCGGGAATATCGGTGTAGAACTTGACGTTTCTAAAGCGTTATTAGCAATCAGTTGTTCGCCTGACAAAAATCAAATATACTCACTCAGCGCCCTCGGGCAGGAGGACCCGGACGTTAACTTCTCCGTATTCGATACCCTCTGCCTGCTTTGGCCCCTCGAGGAACGGAACCTTGATGACATGGCCACCAGTGGCTGTCTTGCGCAGAAGGTTGGCAGCATTGGAGTTCCATCCAACGGTAAAAGGGTACTTCCAGCCGCCGAATACAGGATAGCGAGGCTTGAGTTCCAGCAAAGCCTCTCGCTTGTTACTCCTGAATCGCGACGTCGACACATTTCCAATAGTGTCAACGAAGTAAGGATCGATACTGCCGACCTGGAGCGGGAAGCGCAACTCCTTTAGAGCTGAGGTGGCAGGGTTGTAGTATTGAGACTGAGACCACTTGACACGGTTGAACAGAGTAGAGAGGTTGGCGCCTCGGTGATACAGGGTATATCTTTCCTCAAATGCAATGTTCCCGCCCCAGTGACTGACTTCAATGTCACGCTCAAGTGTCGAGACATGGATCACTGGTTTCGTAAACTCGAACCTAACCTGGGCATGAGACACAGCACCGGCTTGTTGCTCGCCGAAAGGCCCATACGTCAGCTTGGAACCCTGCTTCTGGGGGAACTGCTCGTTGTCGCCAATCTTGGTGTAGTCGGCGATTGCTGACGAGGACTTAATCTCGGTCTTCTGCTTCAAGGTCGGATAGGATGACGGCGCGTATACGGAGAAGTCGTAGACGAGGTACTGCTGCTCATCCTGCTTAATTGAAGCCGGAAGAGGGTAGTACGCCTTGAGGTAGTAGAAGGAGATGGCGAGGGTTTGCTGGCCGCCGGCCTTGAGCGGGGATGGCAATCGAATGCGATAGTATTGGATGTTGCTGTCATACATTTAGCCATTCAGGACGAATCAATGGGTAGGCCATGGAGGCGGTTAGAATGGACTTACTTGAGCGGATCATACTCAACTACATTTGTCACAAAGGGGTCAATGTTTGCATTCTTGCGATCCTTGACCTCGAATCCGCCGAGTCGAGCCATCTGCTCCGCGGTGAACGGCAGGAAATATTCATCTTGCGGCTCAGGTGAAACATTCTCTATGAGAACGTTGATCTGTTCTTTCGCATAGTTCTTCTCTACCGAGATGATGTGTACCAGATTGGCGTTCTTGAAGTCCTGACGGGGCTGGAAACCGGCCGGTAGGAGGAGCTTGGAAGTACCAGGCGCTTCTTGGGCAGAGGCGCCGGTAAAGGCAGTCGATAAAAGGCCCAGGAGCGCCGCTGCGAATGACAACGACTTCATCTTGGCGAATGAGTGGAAGGGACACTCATTGATTGTGCAATGCAACGAGATAGCCGTCTCAATCGCGAGACTGTGGCAGCTTGTGAGGCCAATCCCCGAAAAGCATACGTCGCCCATTCAGCATCCCAAACTTACAGGGGAGCTTGCGGCCAGCCAACCAGAGGCCGTAATCCGGTATCTGCGGGGATATAAATATCCGGATTCCGGATCTTAGTCACGTCACGGCAAATTGGCAAAGTGGGGAATGACGATGCTCTGTTGGGACCCGATGCAGTAGTAATACGGAGCACGAGGTGCTGTAAACCTGCTGCAAAAGCTAGACTAACAAGCTCCTTTCCCGTCTGGGCAAATCGATATTATTAATAGATAGATGGAAAGGATCTGGTGAAAGTTCAAGCATTTTACTCTATATTCACTGACGTATTCAATGGACACAAATTAGTAAAAATTACCAATAATACCTAATGGAGGGAGGGCATTGAGGAGAAGAAATGCAGCATTGGCGGGCATGTGTTGACGCATGGGTGCTTATATATGGCAGCCTAATCAACAAAACAATGACCAGCGAGGGGCTTCAGCTAATAAACTGCCCCTCTGCCCTTGTCCCCAAGTTGCCCAGCTAACTCGCCGCCTTCACCTCTCGGTGTTTTGATCCGCCGACATTGTTCGTTCTTCTTCAACCCCGACATAAAAGGAAGTTTCCACCACTTCCTCCGGACTCCCGAGACGGCCAGTTTCATCATTTCCATCTTCGCGCTCTTCTCGTGTGCTCACTTCCACGCGTCTACAAGCTCTTTGACGTAGCTACCCCGCCACCCCGCGATCCAGCTGCAAAAATGGTTGGCCTTGGACCTCGTCCGCCTCCCGATAGGAAGGGTACGTGAGAGTTAAATTTCCGACAATATGCTCTTTTTCATGTTCCACCTGGGAATGTCTCAGGTATAACATTGCGGATGGCGAAACCATGCATTGGGAGGTTGTCACTTTCAATCTCTTCCAGATCGCCTCTTATTGGCTTGTCAGAAACGGACCATGTTGAATGTCCAGCTGAACAAATTGTGACGTCGATCGAGGCCTCTATGCATGGGTTACCATGTTGAAATGCTCGAGGGTTGGAAGCTCTATCTTCCGCCACCGGCTTCATCTCTTGTTCACTGCATTCTTTGATATAAGGAGCTGAAGATATGCCTCCTACTCGCCCAGCGCATCTCACCTGCTTTGTGAGGATCTCAATCTGGTTACACCATGGCCGCCCTGGATTTAATGAGCAGACACATTCAGACAACAGAGAACTTAGAATGATGACCAATTAATGACCAACTGTATTTGATCCTTAGTTGCTGACTGAAGCCATCCTAGGTTCCGCGGCGGACATCCCTAAGGACCTCCTGGATGAAATTAAAAAGCTGGAGGAGCTCTTCGTCGTTGATACCAAGAAGCTGAAGGAAATTACCGATCACTTCGTAACTGAGCTCGCCAAGGGTATGCGAATACAAATTCACAAATACTTGTGCCTACAACTCACTAACTTTTGGATCGAAAGGCCTCAGTGTCGAGGGTGGCAGTATTGTGTGTACAGCCTCTGTCTTCAGCCTGTGCTCCTTACAAACTAATAGAGCACTAGCCAATGAACCCTACCTGGGTCATGTCTTTCCCCGACGGATACGAGACAGGAACCTTTCTTGCCCTTGACATGGGCGGCACCAATTTGCGAGTTTGCGAAATCACTCTGACGGATCGGAAGTCAGAGTTCGACATTATCCAGTCAAAGTACCGAATGCCAGAACAACTCAAGACCGGCGCCAGTGAGGAGTTATGGGAGTACATTGCCGACTGCCTCTATCAGTTTGTTGAGACTCACCACGGCGACTGCGAGAAGCTGGACAAGCTTCCCCTTGGTTTCACGTTCTCTTACCCGGCTACCCAAAACTACATTGACGAGGGTATCCTCCAAAGGTGGACCAAGGGTTTCGATATTGCTGGTGTTGAAGGAACCAATGTGGTGCCAATGTTTGAGGCTGCTTTGGCTAAGCGCGTAAGTTGTCTGTCTGTATTCGAGTATCTTATCGTTTTACTCACAATGAATAGGGCGTGCCTATTAAGCTGACGGCTTTGATCAACGACACTACTGGAACCTTGATTGCCTCCGCCTACACCGACACCAAGATGAAGATTGGTTGCATTTTTGGAACCGGTTGCAATGCTGCCTACATGGAAGACTGTGGCTCCATCCCCAAGCTAGCAGACATGAACCTGCCCTCCGACACCCCAATGGCGATCAACTGCGAATGGGGCGCCTTCGATAACGAGAACAAGGTGCTCCCAAGGACAAAGTACGATGTTACCATTGACCGAGACTCCCCACGTCCGGGCCAGCAGGCTTTCGAGAAGATGATTGCCGGTCTCTATCTTGGCGAGATCTTCCGACTTGCTCTGGTGGACTTGCACGACAACAAGGATGTTCATATCTTTGAGGGCCAGGACATCTCACTGCTCCGCAAGCCTTACACTCTGGACTCGTCATTCTTATCTGGAGTTGAAGAGTAAGTCCCCATGTTACTATGAGGCATGTGACCATACTGACACTTAGAAAAGGGACCCGTTTGAGAACCTTCAGGAGACCTTTGACACTTTCCGGTCGAAGCTGAACATTTCTCCTACACTCCCAGAGCTTGAACTGATTCGACGACTTGCTGAGCTCATTGGGACCCGAGCGGCGAGATTGTCCGCTTGTGGTGTTGCGGCTATCTGCAAGAAGAAGGGCTACCAGTCTTGCCACGTCGGTGCTGACGGGTCGGTGTTTAACAAATACCCCCACTTCAAGGAGAGAGGTGCCCAGGCTTTGCGCGAGATCCTCGACTGGCCCGAGAAGAAGGACCCTAAGGAGGAAGATCCTATCGAGATCTTGGCTGCAGAGGATGGCAGCGGTGTTGGAGCTGCTCTCATTGCTGCGTT
Source organism: Mycogone perniciosa (assembly GCA_025331125.1). Classification (NCBI taxonomy): domain Eukaryota; kingdom Fungi; phylum Ascomycota; class Sordariomycetes; order Hypocreales; family Hypocreaceae; genus Mycogone; species Mycogone perniciosa. The sequence continues at coordinate 13,110 of JAOALB010000219.1, forward strand.
GACCCTTAAGCGTGTGAAGGCAGGCAACATGGCCGGAATCTTGCATCCAGAGAACTTCAAATAAAGGGAAAGATGTCTTTGTACGGCACATGAGATAGTGTCACTGATGGGCAGGATGGCTATATAAATTGCACATGAGCGCCAACAAACGCTGACACTAGGGTATTTGGTTGTTTAAACTGTCCAACTTACCCCATGAATGTGCATATAGGCAATCGGTATTCTGCGAAGGGTTAGCAAGTCAATGCAAATTGGTGAAGGTGTATGGGAGACCTACTGTCTAGGGTCCAGTATCGGCGTCTGACTCCTTTCCATTCTCCTCGTCCATCCTCATTGAGCCCGGCCATGTCGACATCGATTTCCTCCCATTCAACATCCATGCCTGCGTCGGCACAGTGCATATCGACAACCTTGGTGTACACATCATAGCATATTCTTCGATCGGCCCCAAGCCCATTGAAGAAGCTAAATCGTCCTTCCTGATCCATAAGGCTAAGCACCCACTCCGTAAAGAACGTCCGCAGTTGAGAGTAATCCTCTCCAAAGGTATCGAAATAGATGGCATCGTAGACTTCTCCCTGCTCCAACAGCTTTGGTACTACATCCTGCCATTTCCCCGCGAAGATCTTGTATGCGCCCTCCTCGGGCCCGCTCTTCTCCCACTCGGGGCCGAATTTGGATTCTGGCTTGGAGACGTGCTCGAGAACTGATGGGTGGGCCTCAATGATGTGGTGGCGCGAGGGTTTTAGCTCTGCGAACATGCCGTCGACGATACCCATGCCGAAACCGACGTTAAGGATGCGCTTACCCGGTTGCGAGTCGGGGATGAGGGCCGCAACGGAACGGCGCATGATGTCCGTCTCCCAGGCCATCATGACGCCATTGAGGTCGGCGTCGAGGAGCTTTTCGTCGTCGTATGTGAGAGTAGACTGCAAGTACTCGTCGCTCGTGACGGGTATTTCATCCGCATTGGGTGGAACGAACTTGGGCTCTGCCTCCTTGGTTGGCTCGTCGCCGTTTTGTGGTTCGGTGGTGGTCTCCTCGCCGTCTGCTTCCTGATCCTCCTCCATAGATTCGTCCTCGCCGGATGAAAGCTCTTCATAGCCATCCATCACCGCAAAGAGCAACTCAGCGCGAACACCAGCATCGACACACATGTTGTACAGCGTCTTGCGCCCCAGCCGGTCCGCTACGCACCCAGGCGTCTCATTGTTGGCGTCAACATCGTTCCAGATCGCGCCGGAGAAGAATAGCTCCTGAAGGGTTTCCTTGGCCTCTTCTACACTCCCATCTTCTTCTTCTTCTGCATCATCCTCCCCCTCGCCCTTGGCTGCTGGACTGCAGGCACGGATGGCGGCGTGGAGCGGGGTCTCGCCGGTTTTCGGATCTTGGACGCTGGCTTTGCCCTGGTTGTCGAGGAGCTTCTTCAAGCCGCTTAGATCATGGCCCCAGGCGTGGTAGAGTATATCGCGAATGTGTTCAGGGCATTCGGAGGATACTCGGGCTGCCAGGGAGTCGTCAATGGACGACATGGTGGGATAGGTCGATGGAGGGGTACGAAGTACAAGTGATTGTGATTTTCCAAGTTGGAAGAGCACGTACTTTTTCGTAGTTTCGAGAGCTACCGTACCTTAGCCGTCTCTAATACGCACAATATCAGCACATTGTCCGTCTAACTGAGAATCAAAACTATAATGAACTCGTTGCCAAGTAATACGAACCTTGCTCTGTTTGATTGCGAGCCGGACTTGTAGTATTCGGTATATTTTCTATCATTATTATCGCCACACAAAAAAAAATAAAAGCGGCTTCCAATGCAGCACATGAACATAAAAGTGCCCCGCCCTCTTGCAGCGCACATGCGGGCTTATGGCGGTGCGCTAAATAGGCCTGCATGGCAAGCAGACATCGGGGGCCTAGCGGCTCTAGCCCGCTGCGCAACCGAAGCTTCAGTGGACCTCCTCCCCCTGTAAGCACACAGGCAACCGCTGGAAACAGCCTAGAAGGGCCCCAAAGGCCCCTCCCACGTTGCTCAGGTGGCCCGCATGATTCGCCAATCCAGCGCCGATTGGTCCATCGACTACGCTGGAGATTCCAGACTGCAGAAGAGATCAAGGTTACGATAACTTGGCCAGGCCTTTGCGTTCCAGCTTCATATTCCTACACCGAAGTCCTATTTTCGTGTCGCCCCCACGACTCTCGGCTGGTGTTGCTGCTGCATTCCCGACATCCTATAGCCTATAGCCTATAGCCTATCGCAGGTGAGACGCCCTTCCTCTTCCTCTCCTTTCTTTTGCTTTGTCGGTACTCTGTACTCCGTCTCAACGGGTGTCTTTGTCCGCCTCTTCACCTCCCGCTGTTTTGCTGCGCTCTGCACTGCACTTACACTAGCCCAGCCACATGACCTGATGCTAATAGTCAAGGATTACAAGGCCAGCAACAAGAATTGGACAGCCCTCCGCCGCGGTACATCCTCCCAGGTCCGGCCAGGCGTTGTCGTCATGAAGTTCGGCGAGCAGCTACGGTCGAGCGTCATCCGCGAGTACCAATGGTACTACATCGACTACAATGGGCTCAAGGGCGAGCTGAAGGATGCTACCGGCCCCATCAAGCCTGATGGCTCTGGTGCCAAGGAATGGACGGAATCCGACGAGACGCGCTTCGTGGGCAAGCTCGAGGCTGAGCTCGAGAAAGTCCATACCAAGCAGCAGGTCAAGGCCATGGAGATTTCTCGTCGCATTGCCGTCAGCGAGCGCGAGGTCAAGGATGTGGTGAACCGCCTGAACGAGCGTGGCCTTGGAGAGGAGGGCCCGAGCGAGGAAGAATTTCTGCTTCTGGAGGAGGACCTCAGTGACATTATTGCCGATGTCCACGACCTTGCCAAGTTTGTCCAACTTAACTACACGGGCTTCTACAAGATCATCAAGAAGCATGATGTCAGTAATTACCTGCCGACTCACCACCGCGCGCTTGACAAAATAGCTGACCGTCTTTCTATAGAAATTGACCGGGTGGCACTTGCGCCCTGCATTCGATACCCGCCTCAAAGCCAAGCCCTTCTACAAGGAAAACTACGACGCGTCCGTCATCAAGCTGTCCAAGCTCTACGATCTTGTTCGAACAAGAGGCAATCCGGTCAAGGGCGATAGTGCTGCCGGCGGTAGCCAGGCCAACTTTGTTCGACAAACAACAAAATACTGGGTACATCCCGACAATGTGACGGAACTGAAGCTCATTATCCTCAAGCACCTCCCTGTTCTGGTCTTCAATGCCAGCAAGGAGTTTGAGCAGCAGGATCAAGCAATCACATCCATCTACTACGATAACCCCGAAAAGTGGGATCTATATGAGGGTAGATTAAAGAAGACTGAAGGTGCAGAGGCCATTCGACTCCGTTGGTACGGTGGTATGAAGACTGAAACTATCTTCGTTGAGCGAAAGACTCATCGAGAGGACTGGACTGGCGAGAAATCCGTCAAGGCTCGATTCTCCATCAAGGAGAAGAATGTTAATGCTTATATGCGAGGCGAACTGCTCCCGGCCGCCATCTTCGAAAAGGCGCGCAAGGAGGGAAAGAAATCCGAGAAGGCCATTGCTGAAGATGAAAGACTGTCAGCGGAGATACAATACTCGGTCCTGAGAAAGGGCTACAAGCCTGTCTGCCGCTCGTTCTACAACCGAACGGCATTCCAGTTACCAGCCGACGCACGAGTGCGAATCTCTCTTGACACCGAGCTGACAATGGTTCGAGAAGACAACCTGGATGGCCGCACTCGATCGGGCGATAACTGGAGGCGCATGGACATCGGCGTTGACTTCCCATTTTCGCAGCTGCCTCCCGAGGATATTGTGCGCTTCCCTTATGCTGTTCTCGAGGTCAAGCTTCAAACACAGATGGGACAGGAGCCACCGGAATGGGTTCGCCAGCTCATCGCATCGCACCTAGTTGAGGCCGTTCCCAAGTTCTCCAAGTTCATTCACGGCACAGCATGCTTGTTTCCCGATCGCATCAAGCTGCTTCCATTCTGGATGCCTCAGATGGATGTCGACATCCGCAAGCCTGTGACACATGATTTTGGAATTCGTCGTCCCGGCATTTCTGGAACCACGACCACCTCAGACGATGAAGAAGAAGACCTTGATTCGGATGACGAGGAAGTAGAAGCTACTCGCGCCAGTCATAACAACGGTGAATCTAGCAGACACGGAGGCCGAATTCAAGCTATTACTTCAGACATGGAAGGCCAGACTGTCGATCTCCCTAATGCGAATGATGATTTCCCCATCTACGACTCTGATGACGAATATGATGAGAATTATGAGCTGGAAGAGGCAAGAAGAATTGGCGGATGGCATTACTACTCGGTGCTCCTTTCATCCAAAGCCAGTACCTTTGCTTCTGGTACTGTGCACGTCCTGTCTTACCTGGTCCCACGCCCTCGGGCGACCCAGGTCCCTCGCAGCGCCAGACAAGAGATGCTCTTTGGCAATAGCCACATACAGACTAAGAAGTTTCGTGCGCCTCCTGGAAAGAAGATCTACGTGCCCGTTCGTGTGGAGCCAAAGGTGTATTTTGCTGCCGAAAGGACATTCCTGGGATGGGTGAGTATTCACAATTCGACATTGACCACAGAAACAGTCTACTGACCTTGATCTTTAGCTCGAATATTCTATCTATATCGGCACCATTGCCACCACTCTTCTCAACTTTGGAACCCACCCTACACCAACGGCCTTTTGGATTGCTAGCATGTTCACGTTCCTTGCCATCTTTAGCTTGTGCTACTCCGTCGCCATCTACCTGTACCGAGGCAGCTCGATCCGCAACCGCAAGGCTGCTAGATTCTACGATCGCTGGGGACCCAATGTGCTCTGTGGGGCCCTCTTTGTGGCTGCTGCGCTGAACTTTGCTTATGAAGGTCGGGAGAGAAAGTTTTGGTGAAGGGTTCATTGTCGAAGATTGGACACAATCACATATATTCATGTATTATACGGGAGCACTGGTCAATGCGCTGCGATTGGCAGCAAGAGGAGGAAGTTTGGGGTCAACGTCTGTACGGAGTATTTCTTGTATTGATAACCTTGGAATGACAAGTATTGCGTAGGAAGGAACTCTACATAATATTTTGTCATGTTTTGGTCAGAGGAGTGCTCATGATTCTTAATAATTATTTAGTTTCTGAAACATCTCGGAACAAACCAAACGCCTCATATCGATTCGTCTTAGCTTTAATCCATCCTCGTGATTCCCGCTCATACATGCTCATCATACACGCATACAAAATATCATCGCATGCTTATATCCGCTCTAGACGATAGCAGTTACTCTTCTAACACTCCGCCTCGCGCCCTCGCCCGACACCATGATGGCATTCTCCGCTTCCAACGCCCTCATAACCTCATTAAACTCAGACTGCTCAACAGGCACGCTTGAGCTTTCAGCCAGCCTCCTCGATACATCGCTCCACCTAACCGAGTTCCCGCCCGCGGTCATCTCATCCAGCAACTTCAGGGCAGCATCCTTCAGATCGCTGCGGCGTTTCCTTTCCGCGGCACTGGTGCCCTCAGTGAGGAGACTCATGTCGATTCTGCCCTCAGAGTCGGTGGCGGCGGTCTTGAGGGCGGATTGGATGAGGCGGTAAGATTCCTGGACATCCTCTTTTGTGACGACTTCGGAGAGGCGCATCTTGGCGTGGGCTTCGGAGAGACGGATCATGCTTTCGAGTTGTCGGGTTGTGGCTGTGATGCGCTTTTCTGCGGCTCGAACGTCCTGGCCGATGGCACGCATGGCGACATAGCTGTCGACGAGTTCCTTGGCCGCTTCATCTGAGATTGTAGGTTGAATATTGGTGCGTGCGTAAGAGATGTAAAGTGTAAGGAACTCGACAGGGAGAATGTCGTTGTTGGTTTGGGCTGACTGAGGCTTGTCCTCCAAATACATAGACAGAAGATGCTTTGCCAAGCGCCGGTCCGTCTTGTCGTCAACGCGATCGAGAATGAGATAGATGAGGTCAAAACGTGAGAGTAGCGTGGGAGGGAGGTCGATGTTCTGGGGCACTGAGAGGTCTGGGTTGTAACGACTACCAATAGGATTGGCAGATGCGAGAATGCTAGTTCGGGCATTCAAGGTTGTAATAATGCCGGCCTTGGCGACCGAGACGGTCTGCTGTTCCATAACTTCGTGAAGCACGGAGCGAGTTGAATCTGACATCTTGTCGAACTCGTCAATGCAGCAGACACCACCGTCAGAGAGAACCAAAGCACCGGACTCGAGCACCAATTGCCGTGTTTCAGGGTCTCGGGTCACGTATGCTGTCAGACCAACGGCTGAAGAGCCTTTGCCACTGGTATACACGCCTCGCGGGGCAATCTTGTGAATGTAAGATAGCATCTGCGACTTAGATGTGGACGGATCACCGCAAAGCAGAACATTAATATCGCCTCGGTACTTCGGACTACCACCCTTCTGAAAGGTTTTGTTGGTGCCGCCGAAGAGCTGAAGCAGGATACCCTTCTTCACGTCGTCCATTTCGTAGATCGAAGGAGCAAGAGATCGGGCGAGAAGTTCGTAGATATCATCCCGAGTCGCCGTCTCCCGAATCTTCGCTTCATCCTCAGGGGTGATGCGGCGAGTCTCCTCCATCTCGTTGCTTCCGCCCTCCGTCTCCTCTTCACCCACAATGCCAAGAGTGGACGGATCAGCACCCAAGCGCTTTTTGTCAACTTTTTGAACATGCAGCACATCCACATACGTCTTGTGAACGCTTTTAAGAGCTCGTTGACGAGGGTTCACCCGGACAGGGCTAACACGGAAGATACCTGTTAACTGAACACGATCTCCGGCCTTACAAAAGTCGACAAGCTCGTTGTAGACACACACAGAGACGGAATGCGGTGTCTGACCAGCTGGAATGGCGTCAGGTGTCTCTTGGAGTTTGATGACTTGCTTGTCCACGAAGCTGCATCTGTTATGCACGATTTGCATTGAGTTCTTCGTGGCACACATTTGACGAGGGCACTCTGTTGGCTCTCGAATCTTACCACGGTCAAGGCCAACGATGACCGAATGGTTGCAAACGTTACAGCGGAAGAATGCGTCCTTCATGTCCGGTATCACAGGGGTGGTACGAATAACAAGACCCTTGATGGAAATGAGGTGATCCATATCTAATTCATGTTAGCGTATTGTAGGCTGTTAGGATATGACTCTCTTTACCAGAAGGATTCAAGTCTCTCAAGTTGATCGTTTCATCAAGACCAAATGGGCGTACAACGTAGGTTGCGGCTACAACCTGGTCTTCCAGTGAAGGTTGTTCGTCTCGGGGCCGAGGAGTGGCAGCCTCATCAGGCCTGTCAGAGCTGGGGAATACAGGTTCGGAGCCTTGTGTGCTCTGTTGGGAGGCGTGATGTCCAGCACTACTTTGCGATGGTCGGCTTCTGAGAGTTTCCACTCGAGCAATCTCAATCATAACATCATGAACGGACTGATCCATGATAGGGACAACTTCTTGAGGGTAGGCTTGAACCTGATGCCACAACTTTCGGGTAGGGGGGTAGAGTTTCAAGTCCGAGACATCAAGGTACAGCCTGGTTGTTCCGAGAAGCAGCATGTTTTGAAGGGCCTCCAAGTAGGGTTTAGAGTCAGCCTCAGGAGTGTCATGAATCTCAGCATCCGACAACCCATCACGGTACATGCGATATTTTAGAGTGAAATTCCGAAGGAAATCCTTGAATGCGGAGAATGAGTCGTCGACAGATATGGTGGTACCCCAAATGAGATCTGTGCCCTGACCACCCAGAGCGTCGGCATCCGTGGTGTTGGGGTCTCTGTTTATGAATGAAGCAGCATCCGATCCAAGAACCTGGCCTTCACGAATAACCCGACCAGCATCATCTAAAATGACACGACGGGGGGCACGAGGGGTCCTTATCGAGTCCGAGTGGATGTCTCCACGCCTAAGCGCTACCGAACCTCGCTGAGATCCAACAAAGAGACCACTGCTTTCGCTGCGCAGGTCTGAGTGCAGCCTTGGGGTTCGCCCAGGACTGGAGCTGGGTTCGTATCGTATAGGAGAGGATTCTATAAAAGCTTCAGCCGGGTATTTTAGAACAAATAGGCAGTGAGGCTAACCTCCAACACGACCACCGCTGGCTCTTGGAGTTCTCTGATCATCGCCACCCATTGACTGCGTGTCGCTCATCTGGCGCAGGGGCGAGCTCGGAGCATAGCGATTGGTAGCATGTGTACTCTGACTGTTAGTCATTTGCCGTAGCGGCGACGACACATCTCCAATTGCGCCATATCGCCGCCCACTGCCTTCGCCTTGGGGAGCGGGCGAAGACTGATAGAACAGAGGACTGGAGACCAGTTGCGTTGGGCGAGGAGTGCTGGCTTCTGGTTCCTGCGTAGAAGGACGAGGCGTCGCGGATTGCGAGTTCCGCTGCCGACGATCCGACGGCGACGACATTTTTGGAACAATATCGAGTGTAGTTGCTGCAAATCTTGAGGCTGGTGACGATGGCCAAAATCTGGAGAAACGAGGGGCAAGGGATGGGTTGGGTCGCGTCCAATTGCCAGACGCGTAGAGTGGCTTTTGGGACGCGCGAGCTCAATTAAAGGCGGGAAATGTGGACTCTCGCGGTGAGCGCCGGAGCGGCCAAAGGTTAGGCCGAAAGTGCAGTGGAGGGGCGGTTGGACACCTTGGTAAGTATCATATCATGGATACTGGATACGGAGCTTCCTGTGCATTGAACCAGAACAGCAAGCCGCCAAGATGTCTCCTGGAATGACCCTTTTCTCTGTCCAGGCCATCCTCATTCTTAGCACTGAGGATGGCTCTCGGATATTCGCCAAATACTTCTCCCCGCCGCACACCGCTCCAACTGGTATGACCCGTTGTCCCTATCCCCATCCCTATGTCGTCGTGCGCCAATGCTAACAACCGCCTTCTCCTTAGGCGGCGCAAGTGCACCTAGCCACCCTTACTCCGACCTGAAGGCGCAAAAGGCATTCGAGAAGGGCCTAATCGACAAGACGGCGAAGCAGACCGGCGATATTGTCCTCTATGATAACCGGATTGTCCTGTATAAGATGGAGTCCGACGTCATGCTCTACATTGTTGGCGCCGCCGATGAGAATGAGATTCTGCTGTACAACACCGTTCTTGCTCTCCGTGACTCTCTCCACCTCCTGTTCAAGTGTGTAACCTCCCGATGTTGCGCCAGATTGGCTGGATTGTTGCTAATGATGTGGTAGGCAATCGGTGGACAAGAGGACCATTGTCGAAAACTACGACCTTGTCTCGCTCGCCATTGACGAAATCGTCGACGATGGCATCATCCTAGAAACTGACCCCACCATCATCGTCCAGCGAGTCAGCCGAGCGCCTACACAAGACGTTCCCTTGGGCCGTATCGACTTCAGCGAACAGGGTGTCAACAACTTGGCGCAGCTAGGAAAGTCTAAACTGACCGACTGGCTACGGCAAGGGTTGTAGATTAGAAGATGTTGTTAGCAGGGAGATTGGAGTTATTGTTGTCATAGCGCCTCATGGAAGATAATCACTTGTGGGCACCCGAAAGAGCACGGTTTATACAGGGTATAACGAATCTATGCGTTTCTTTTTTTGTCGTTTCATGATCTAATCTCGGATGCCGCCTTGCGGAGGCGATTCATGACAGCGGCTGCAATGTCGAGCTCGCCTTCTATGCCGTCTACGAAAATGGTGTCTATGCCGCGCCGGTCAAGCTCTCGCAGTGCTGAGAACAACCCCTGAGCTATCCTCTTTGTGTCTTGTCCCAAGTCTATGTCGTAAAGCTCGCCAGTGACCTCCCCATGGCTGTTTTTCAGATCGCCCATGTATACCTCATAGCCTGTGCTGGATTGTTGGTCTTCTCCATTTTGGACATTCTCTCCGGTGTTGCTGGGTGCAAGGCGTAAGCTGCCACATCCAAGGCCAGCCCCTGACTTCCATCGTTGCGTTCGAATGACACCAATACGTCTTCGGGAGTGACCATTAGTTATGTGAGCGTTCCCATTCTCCTTTGGATAGGCAGATTCGATATCTGAATCCAGAATACCCTCAGATCCAGCCTGATAAGTGGACTCGTAAAGCACTACCCTTGCTTTGGGGCTGTAGTGCTTGTACTTCATTCCAGGTGCCCTCGGCGCCGCCTTGCCCTCCTCGCTATAGTCCTTGTATGCCTTGATGGCATTTTCCCAGCCAGGGCAACTCCGTAGTTCTTCCATGCTTATACCACCTGGCCGCAGCACAACAGGAGGATCGCAGAGCCCATCCACGACAGTGCTCTCCACGCCGACCTGACAGGGACCTCCATCCAGAATGAACTCGATCCTTCCGTCTAAATCATCCTTCACGTGTTGAGCTGCTGTTGGCGACGGCTTGGTGGACGCATTAGCAGAAGGGGCCGCCACGGGAACACCAGAAAGCTTGATGAGAGTCAAAGCCAACGGTGATGATGGCATCCTGACGCCGAAAGTCTTGAGCCCAGCAGTGACTTCAGGGGCTAGCCTCGAAGGTTCAGGATTAGGCAGCAATATTGTCAAAGGGCCCGGCCAAAAGCGCTCTATCAGCGCCCTGTATCTGCGCGGAAGAGCATCCTGGTCATCACTTTGTCTCCCCAGAAGATCGCGCAGCATGTGTAAGTCGCTGATATGAACGATGAGGGGGTTATCTGATGGCCGCCCCTTGGCAGAATAGATTCCTCTGACAGAGCCACTGCGCGTGGCATCCGCGCCGAGTCCGTAGACCGTTTCGGTAGGGAAAGCGACGGGTATGTCACTGGTCTTGAGATATTTGGCGGCTTGGTCCAGCGCCGCGAAGGCTTCTTTTGCCTCAGGTAGGACATGCCATTCTTCCAGTTTTGACGAGGAGCCCTGAGGGTTGCGGAACTCTCCAAGTCTTCCCTTGTTGGGGACCCTTATAATCCGCGTTTCCATGGCAGACACCATGCGTGAAGTGACGAGGGCGCGCACGAGCGTTGGTGTAAGTGCTCGAAATGTCTGGAAAAGAGGAGCCAACTTGGAAATATGAAGAAAATAGTGGGGTAAAATATAAGGCCGCAGAGTTTCTGACTTGGAGAGGTTTAGAATCTCCGCGACTGTACTTCTCTTTTTAAAAGAAGCAGGCGGTTGTAATCCTTTCCGTGTTATGTGGCCGATTTCGCTGTATGAGTCTTACAAGAGAAAATTTCAGTTGGCAGCCTATTCTCATGAGAAAAAGGTTTGTGGTGCCCGCGCCACCCGCTCAAGGGTGGGTGGAGGCGCTTAATTGTAACCTTCAACACTTGAACCACGAGGCTCCAATTAGAAGGTGAGAATATAACCCGATTCATCCAATATCCCATAGCAGATTTCAAAAGTTGGGCATCTGTTTTTAACCTGTACCGGTCTTGAATATATCTATTCCCGTTGTATGTCCTTCGCCGGCAATCAACACATATATAAGGAAGATCAGGAATTTGATGCATTGCCCATCACTCCTAAAATCCGCCTCAGCCCCTTACAAGACTTCTTGCCTTCCTCTTTTCTTCTTCTGTTAAGACCCAGTCAATTCCGTCATCCCCTTCTTGGGCGCATATCTCCTCCCATTCATCGTCCTCCATATTTGCAACCATTAGTAGCTGCGTCACCCTACCAAACACTTCTCTCACGCTGTAGTCTCCCCGGGAGACAATATTTACAATGCCGGCAAAGTCTCTCTCCATACGAATCGCGCCATATGCACTCGTCCTCCCTCCGTAGCTGAGAATCCTCTTCTCCAGCACCTTGGAGAGATACCGAGCCGTCATGTCCATAAGGCTGCTGAATGTCCCGGGCGTCATTAGTCGTCCAATGGCTTTCATCAACTGATCCCAGCCGTGCTCAAATCGTCGTGACACTTGGTCCAAAACATCTCCTTCGTTTTCTTCATTTTGCTGCGCAATCTCCGCAAGGTCCTCTTCAGTAAGCGTGTAGTCGGCATCGCGGAATGTGTCGCTCAGCACTGGCCTAAGGCGAAGCTTGACAACTTGGTTGAAAAGAACCTGTATGCCTTCATTCAAAAGTTCGGTAGTCTTGCTGACAAAGGTTGTTTCTAGCGAATGCAAGGTATTGATTACAAATGCGACATCGCGGTCAAAAGGGAAGGCTTGTTTGAGCTGAGCATGAGCATCAGCTCCATTCGTTTGGTCTTTAGAAACGCCGATGCGGCCGTTGATGATTCTGACGAGGTATTCGTTGGCCATATCAAGGCTATTGATCAGAACGATGAATTGGATAATCTTATCCTCTGGTGGGAAACCTCCCTGCACAACAGCTTTGGGGTAGGACTCATCGCGCATCTTGCGTTGTATCATGCCAACAAAATCGGACGTAAGGACTCTACTAACGGTTGAAACAACTGAGCCGACAATATCTCGTTGAGATGTTGACAAACACCTCTGAATAACAGCATTGACAATGTACATGACATCGTCAACCGCAAGGATTATGTATGGGGTGTTGCCTTCGATGGACTTGTTCATATTCAGGGATAAGCCGCTGGGGTATTCGTCCAACTGGAACGCTTTCTCCACAGACCGGCGGAAGAAGAAAGTTGACATGACATTGTAAGGGCTTATTAACTTGGCCGATACCTTGTTGTAGAGCTTGGATTTCATCAATAAACCCGCAGGTAACAGAGAGGCATCCCCATCAGTTGGATCCTGAAACGTAACAGGCGTGAGAAACAAATTCAGAAGTGGCGATAGACAGTTTACGTACCATGCATTTCCCGGATATAAAGCGACCATAAAAGGACCATTGTGCGAGCATGACGGAAATCTCATGCAATAAGCCATCCACCTCTTTCATGTTGACGCCTTCATCTTCACTATTCCGAGGGTTCTGCCCACCACCACCAGCTGGTGAGTTGACCCTGGGAGTCCCTCCTCGAGGTGGCTGAGGTAGAAAGCTTTGGACCAAAAATGAAAAGGGGTAACTTTTCACATCTGTCAACTTCCTGTCGACGCCTCTCTCATCGCTCCATGTGTCGATAATAATGCCGCCCTGGACGTCCGCCTCCATTTGGATCCTGTCAATGACTCGGACCATTTTGCCAGTTCCATAATGTCGCTCTACCAACCCTCCGTGACCTTCAATAATCTGCGCAATGTGTTGGAAGAGTCTGGTCAGGGAGTTGGCATAGAAAACCCCATCCTTGCGATTCTGGCCTACCATGCCATCCTTAAGTGTTGCTCGCGCTGTACCTGCCACTCCCTGGCAGACATATTTGCCATACACATCCAATCCCACATCTGCCCTTCCGATCAGAGGAAACAGCTTGAAAAACCGGGTGACTTTGGTGCCGTCTCCCTCGCCAGCCGCCTTCTCAAATTCGCGGAGAAACAGACCACATAAGCTCTCCTTGGCGTTCTCCAGGGTCACCCACGGCGCATCCGGTACCTCGACGCTGGGGACTATGTTCGCAGCAAAGGCTCCCTTGATAATGTCTTCGGGTACCTTGCTCGCACGAGATATATATCCTGCTGCTGCCTCCCAATCTTGAGGCGCTCCCATGCAGCCCACGACGCCGTTGACGCATGCTTTGAGCTCGGCCACCTGCTCCACAACCCCCAGAGTGTCCTCCACCCGGCTCTTCTCTAGATCCAGCTCCTTCACCCGATTGCTGAGCCGGCCAGCCGTATCTGCCGCCGTAGAGAGCATCTCATTGCCAATCGACCGCGCAGCAATGACCTGCGCACCGAGTCCTGCTCGCAGGAGGTCCAGCCGTCCCAGGTCCCGCGACAGGTCAGCCTGCGACGCGATGAGAGCATCGAGTCGAGCCGTTGTCGTAGATTCTTGGGTGTGTAGAGCGGCCAGCGCCGCTCGAATCTCGGCCTCGCTGGTGGCATTTTGGAGGGGGTTCGCCCCTATGGCATTGTCGCTGTCCGTGCGATGGGAGACACCGTTGGAAATGGCAGACATTGACTCTGAGGAGGAGTGTCTGGGAGGCGCATAGCTGCCTAAGCTCGTCGTCTGGGCGGATTGGCAACTTGACTTGAAGTTGGTTGAGTTGCTGGAAGTCGAAGCATTGCTTGGATGCTTCCGTGTCCCCAGCTACCTATAGGTAGCTACTTACGTATATAGTGTGAAATGGCCTGTCGCTATTATAGAGGGGCTAGTGAGCTGCGTCCCACAACCACATTTATACAGGTGGTCAACTCAACACAGTTTCGAGACATCAACTTCATAGACATCATCTCTTAAATCTAGGTGATCACAGCAGCCAATTCTGACCAGCATTTTACCACACGAATCAATGTGCGTTTATTATCTCAACAGGCCTTCCCTATGCAAAAATACATATTTGTACATTAGCAGACGCTCCGTTCTGGAGATCATACATGCCCTGTTGTACAAGACCTTTTGCACCGCGAGCCCAGTTTCTCCTGGATATCCTTTGTTTATTTTTATCTTGTCCACCCGACATCTATACCGCTTGGCTGTATCCATTGCCCAAACGCCGTCGCCCATACTTTATATGTTTTCGTAATTCATCAGCCCAAAACACCGTGCTGCAGAGTATAACGAGTCGTAATAAATCGCCCAGTCCGATAGCCTCCGTCTGAAAGATCTCCTGTAGCCACGGGAGGTAGATAACAAGCAACTGGCCGATCAGGCTGAGAGAAACTGCCCAGTTGAACAGATTATTCGAAAAGAGCCCAACTTCTCCCTTCAAGACCGATTTTGATTCGGACCGGCAGCCGAGAGCATTGAACATGTCAAATAAGACGAAGCATGTAAATGTCATTGTCGTGTCCCGGCGAGTGACTTTGCCATCGGCCATCTCACGCCGATACGTAAGCATGGTTCCAACCATGATGATGGCCGCCGAGGTCAGGACTCTCTGGATAAGTTTACGGGTGAGAACCGGGTCATTTCGCTTTCGTGGTGGCCTATTCATAACGTCCGGGTCAACAGCCTCCACACCAAGGGACTGTGCAGGAGGACCATCCATAATAATATCTGTTACCAATTAGCAAGGAAACATTGAGGTCACGAGAGGGTAGAGGCTTACTGATCCAGAGAATCTGCATTGCGTTCAACGGGGTTTTCAGTCCAAAGCATGTGCAAATGAAGACAAGGGCCAAGCTTGCGGCACTCGTGCTCAACTGGAACGTTAAGAAATTCTGGATGTTGTTGAAGATACCCTTGCCCTCCTCAATCGCGCGTAGGATGGTTGAGAAATCATCGTCTGTCAATATCATGTCGGCCGCTTCCTTCGCAACATCAGTTCCATGACGGCCCATAGCAATACCGATATCAGCCTTCTTCAAGGCCGGGGCATCGTTGACGCCATCTCCCGTCATGGCCACGATATCTCCACGAGACTGGAGAGCACGAATGATTTTCATTTTATGGTCGGGATTAGTCCGTGCAAAGATGGTCGTGTGCTGCATCGCTTGAGCGAGATGCTCCTCGGACATTCTGTCAATTTCATCACCCCTGAGAACGGATTTGACTGTTGTTTGGCCTGGTTGATGCCCGCTAGGGGTAGCAATGCTCATTCCCAACTGTTTACCGATTGCAAGTGCCGTTGTTTCTGCGTCGCCAGTGATCATAATAACCTTGACGCCGCCTCGCATGAGTCTTCTGATGGAGCGTCCGACTCCTGGCCTTGGTGGATCTCTCATACCAACCAATCCAGCAAAAGCA
Organism: Mycogone perniciosa; assembly: GCA_025331125.1. NCBI lineage: Eukaryota > Fungi > Ascomycota > Sordariomycetes > Hypocreales > Hypocreaceae > Mycogone > Mycogone perniciosa. The sequence continues at coordinate 28,807 of JAOALB010000219.1, forward strand.
AGACCCCTGTAGACATCATCGGATGGTTGGGTAGATGGGCTAGAAGCTCTCTCCGTGCCAGGGGTGTTGGTGCGTGTCCCAGTAGCTGAGGTTCGTGATTTCGAAGATCTAGAAATCTGACCGCTTGCAAAGGCTAGAACTCGAAGGCCTTTAACGGCCATCGCTTCTGCAGCTGCCATTGCCTCCTGGCGGCGGGCGGTATCGAGCACTATCTCCCTGCCGTCCTTCTCAAGATATGTGTCGCATGCAGCAAGAACTTTTTCGATGGAACCCTTCATGTAGGCATACTCCTTTTCACTCCCGATTGTGACGCCCATCCATTTCCGCTCTGAGCTGAAGGGTGTTTCGCTCACACGAGGACCAATAGACTCCCGAACATCGTGTTCTTTGAACTTATCGAGCAGGTCAAGCATTGCCACGTCGGTTGGCTGACCCACCCATCTAGTGTAGGTTGATGCTTCTTCGCGACCAAGAGTGGAAGACAGAACGGCAGTCGCTGCAGCTCCGTTCTCAGTATATTTTTGGGCAAGTCGGGCATTGTTAGCGATATTTCCGATACGTAGGATATGCAAGCTTGCTTGCGTTGGCTTGGTCTCCTCAACTTCAGCCTCGGAAGAGACGTCAAGCAAGCCTCCCTCTCCAAAACACCACATTTCCACAGTTGTCATGTGGTTTGTTGTCAGGGTGCCTGGTAGCCGAATATATTAGCATCATTTTGTCAAGATTAGAGTCTAGATAACCTACCAGTTTTGTCAGTGCACACAACGTTGACAGAGCCAAGCGTTTCAACTTTGGGCATCCTGCGCACGATGGCATTGAGCTTAGCCATTCGATGCACTCCGAGCGCCAATGTAACCGTCACAATAATAGGCAAGCCTTCGGGGATAGCAGCCACCGCCAAAGATATGGAGATGGTAAATATTTCCAACAATTTCTTGCCTTGCAACCAGCCGACAAATGAGATGAGACCAATGACAACAAACGAGGCCTTGCTGAGCTGTGAACCAAGGTCATCCATGGACAGCTGCAGGGGTGACCTGGGACTCTCTGTTCCTGACACACTTGTCGCGATCGTGCCGAAATGCGTCTGCCCTCCAGTAGCAAAAACAATTCCCTGGCCGTACCCGGACTTCACCAACGTGCCCATATATGCAATATTATTTGCGCCACTGTTGGCATTAGACTCGCCGCCCTCAACGGGGGAAAGGGATGCCGGTTTCGGGAGCTGAAGCTGGTTGAGGCCTTGAATATTTAGTCCTCGTGACCGCGATTCAGTTGATATTCTGACAGGTTCTGTCTCGCCGGTAAGATTGGAGGCATCGATGGTAAGGTCTGCTGCCTTGGTAACCCTAATATCCGCGGGAATGCGATCTCCCGTGGTGAATAGTACGAGATCGCCAGGAACAAGCTGAGAGGCCATTACTTTGGAAGAAGTTGCATCTAAAACATCCTCGATGGGAGTGTGGGACTTGGGGCTGCCCACTTGGTCTTGAGGATCGATTATGTTGGGTGGCCATGACGGAGATTTTGGCAGACCAGACCACTTGTTCGGCGCGCCACGCACAAGATGCGCATGGTTTGGTACTAAGTGATTCAGGGCCTCAATGGACTTCTCCGATCGATATTCCTGGACAAAGCCAACAGTGATGACGATGGTTACGGCAACAGTAATACTAATGGCGTCGTCCATATTGCCTAACAGCAGGGAAGTAACTGCAGACACCAGTAGAAGCACAATCAACGGCTCTTGGAATTGCTTCACAAATCGCAACCATAGAGGCTCCGGAGGTTCGTGCGGTATCTCGTTCGGACCGTAATCGCCAAGTCGTTTTAACGCTTCGGTAGGAGTAAGACCGTGTCTTAGTGACGTTCGCAACTGCGAGGCCGCCTCGCTCGGTGTCATGAAGGAAAACTCCTCAGCCACTCCCTATCACCAAGTTGAAGTTAGAAATGCGTTTTTAACAGGTCTGATATTCTATGCCTCACCCGCGCATGCGCAGACGTCGTCCGGGCAGGTCGTGGCCTTGAATCTAACCCGTCGTCTTGTGAAGACCCCATCGAAATATCCGCAATGGTGGGCATGCCGGCCAGAGGCAGCAGAGACTCATTTCCTGAGCCTCCGCGCCCTATCCATGGTATCTGCATCGCTGTGGGCGTAGAGATCGCGTCGAAGATGTAAAGGGGGGCCTGGAGATTTGGTCGCCAAAGCTATGGAGAAAGACGCCCGATCATGAGGGAGGCGACGGAACGCGAAGGTATTGTCGTGGCATGCGTCCTCTAAATCAAGGGCAGAGGCGTCTAGATGCACCGGAATTCGCAGCAAAGGCTTGCGACTATCCTCGTCCCTTAGTCAAAACGCAGGCGAGGAGATACCCAAACCTACACGATGGAATCATCGAAATTATAAAGTTGTCCTCTGACCGAAGCCGTAATCGATGCGCTAAACTTGTCTTTGAGGCTTGGAGACGGGGAGGGCCATAGGGGCTGCAGGGACTAACACGCCATGCGACTACCGATGTAGCTTAGTGCTATAATCGCTGCTCTCGTCCAGCTTTGTCCCTGTTGAGGCTCAAATCCGGCAGTGAACCTCAAGGCACTGGTGATGCTCTCCGGGAGAAAAGACTAATATGATTTAGCGGATTTGATTTTTCTTCCTGAAAACAGGAAAAGCTGAGCAAAATTGCGCTGGACAAATATGGCGGTTGGGTTTGTCTCGCGATATCTCTGACCAATGCCAAGCCCTACCGTTTTGCTGACGTCGCCACTAATATTACTTGTGTCTCCGACTTCCGATAACCTCATGCGATGGAAGAGCCATTCCCCAGGTTATTGTCTCTGTCGTTGACATCATACATGCTTTTTAGAAAATGTTTCTTGTCATTGGTCATGGCCTATCAAGGTACAAGGGTTGAGCCTGTCTCTACGAAGTACTCTGTATGCCCCATGGATTAAACAGTTGCTCGGATCGATGCACCCTGCGCTAGAGATTCACGGCTGGTTTGTGTGACCTTTCGCCTGATATTCAGGATGTGGATAGTACTCGTATGTACTCCGTAGTATTTATGAATCTCGGATGGCAATTGCGGCACGTACAGATGTTCAGATTCAATTTGGGGACACCATCACAGAGCCTGTTTTCTACTAGGCTACATCGGTCAACTGGCAATCTGCCCTTGGCCGTTCTTGAAGAACGCCACTCAGCTTCCCAGTTGAATAGTTAATTCAGATTATGCGAGTAGGTGATACTGAGGACGAAACCTTCAGCTGCCAATGCTGTGAGCATCTTGAATAAAACAAATCATAACTTCAAAGTGAAGATCCAAAAACTAACGGCGTTGAGCCGGTATAACGGCCCCGGAAAATCTATCACCCGAGACGAACAACTAGAGGGTGTACAGGCCTTCAGTTGGGGCATTCAAGCATAATTGCCAGTATTATTAGCCACTACTACTCCCAGCCACGTCTTTTTAGCATACCATCGAGGCACTCCCCTCTGCACCCGTCTTGGAGTTTCACATCAACGTTGCTTATACTACTTCGTACACCTCGTCGTTCCGCGCGCCCATCGCTTCCGTCGCCATCGGCTTTCATCGCGACAAAAGATTCCCCTCTGGCGACTATATTCATTTGCTTCATGCTTTTGCGCTGCTTCTGCCGCGCGTAAGCCGGACTCGGACGCGGCTTGTTTACCCACCAAAACGCGCACCCCTTGCCTCGTGTTTACTCACCTCCACCTGCTCTAAACTATTCTTCCCCTCCACGCCGGTGCTATCGCCAGTTGAGATTTTGCCTGTTCATACCTATCGGCCTTCTCAAGTGGCAGAGCGTCGTGCGACGGCACCATGTTCTACTCAGAGACGCTCCTCCAGAAGTCCGGGCCACTGGCCCGTGTCTGGCTGTCGGCCAACCTGGAGCGCAAACTGTCCAAAAATCATATCCTTCAATCCAATGTCACGGACAGCGTCGAAGCGATTATTACCCCAAACCAGGCGCCTATGGCCCTGCGACTCAGTGGCCAGCTCCTGCTCGGTGTTGTGAGGATATACCAGCGCAAGACGCGCTACCTGCTCGATGACTGTAATGAGGCAATGATGAAGATAAAAATGGTGAGTAGAACGCATTCGACGATTGCACTTTCACTGTACTGACCGACCCAGGCGTTCCGATCTAGCGGCAACAACGACCTGGCTGCCAATTTGCAAATCCCCAACCGTGAAGCTTTGCTTCTCCCCGACCGTATCACCCCATACGACAACCTCGAATTGCCGCCACCACCTGATGCTTCTTGGCTTCTGTCACAAGTCGATGACATGTCGGCTACCCAGGTTGGCCGGAAAGGGCGCGCCAACAACAGAGACATCAACTTACAGGAAGACTTCGACAACAGCCAATTTCTTCACGGTGGCGCTGGCCTTGACGAGGACGCCCTCGCACCGATGGATGACTTGGACCTTGAGCTGGATTTTGGAATCGATATGGATGGCGATGGTGGAGTGAGCCAGAGCATTGAAATGGGTCGAGATGCCCCACTTGCACGATCTATTGAAGATGATGTGTTCAGTGAACTGGATATCATGCCACGATCAAAGGACGCCCCCGGTCGCGAAGAATCTCATGTCTTGGACTTGGATGATGGTGTCAGAATTGCGGATGATGAAGGCGATATTCAAATGGGTGATGATGACTTCCAATTCAACGCAGGTGACCAATCCGCCATGCCCGAAATGACTGCCGCTCCAGAAATCAACCGCCAAAGAATATCGGAATCCCCACTATCAGACATTGACGACCAATTTGCCAAGGAAATTGAGGAGGAATATTCGCGGCATCATCACACTGATCTCTACGAACCCCAAGAGGATGCCGATCAATCTCTTGTTCGACGGCCTGCGCAACGTGCTAAGAAGCAGAAAGTCATGATGCCTGATGACGAAATTGCACTGTCGAGCACTCATATCAAGCAACAGCAAGCACACCGCGAAAACATTATCAGGCCCGCCGCATTCCTCCCTCGCGATCCTTTCCTATTAGCTTTGGTGGAAATGCAAAAGAATGGTGGATTTGTATCATCTATCATGATGGAGGGTAGAAGTTCAGCATGGGCCCCCGAGCTTCGTGGTATGCTTTCTCTGGAAATGGTTCGTGGATCAAACGAGCTCAAGCGGAAGCGAGATAGTGGTATCGCTGATGTCGAGAGCGATCAAGGTGGTGCGAAATCTCCTCGTCTAGAACTTGGAGACGAGACGGATTTTGCCTTTGACGGCGATGCTCTTGGCAATCAGAGCACGGCTGCCGATGGCACCATCTTGGAGATCCCTGCTGAGGAGAGCGTGCTCCCACTGGACGAGGACCATGCTGAGAGAGAGACTGGCAGCCCAATGCCCGCATTCGACGAGACAACGGCTCCTCTTGTACATCCTGCTGATAGCGGTCCTGTGTCTATTGGTACGAAGCATGCTGTTCATATTCTTCGCGATCTGTTTGGTCCTGAAGCTGCCGAGGATGCTGAAAAGAGGAAGACATCTACAGTTGTCTTCCAATCACTGCTACCTGAGAAGCAGACTACCAAGGCCGAAGCGACCAAGATGTTCTTTGAGTGCCTTGTGTTGGCCACGAAGGATGCCATCAAGGTCGAACAGGGTGCTGGATTGGGAGACCCTATTCGAGTAAGAGGAAAGCGAGGTCTTTGGGGCGCATGGGCCGAGAGGGAAGCCGGTGGCGAGATATCAAAGCAAAACGAAGCCGATGATGAAGCTGATGATGGAGCCGAAGTCGAAGCCGAATCTGAACACGTGCCGATAAGCGCCCCTGCTGTTGCTGTTGAAGCATAACACTCCAAGTCATTTATGGGAACATTGGCCTAGCGGGTTTGTGAAATGACTCGCAGGGACGTCATGTCTGCATGTGTAAAGTACAGGATTTGTGCATCTTGGGCAACGGCTTTGTTGACATCGCCCAGTGAGGAGTTGACGGCGTTCGGGAGATACCATTGACCTTGGCGGTTCTCTGATCCGGATAAAAGGGGGAAAAGGATAATTGATTGTGAATTGGATGTTGAAACAGGAACAGGCTGTCCTGTGTTTTTTCCCAGTGCCTAGAAAGGGTGTTTTGGGGCGGTTTACTTAGTTTTGTGAACGAATTTACTTTTCTGTACGGTTACGATACTGCGTTGAAAGTTACACCATATTGATGTCCCAGTGTGTTCTGTATTCTGTTTTCTTGGTATATACTAATTGCCTTGCCGTTGTGTGAATCCATGATATTGGCTCCCAAAGGCGTGATAGGAGCAGCCAAGCCTTAGCGTTGCCCCGCCATATCAGGTAGCAGAACCCCACGTCACGTTGAGGACCTTGAGCTCTCTATCTACAGGCAGCTTTCAACAAGCTACCACATTTGCACGAGGTAACAAGACGAGTCAACTATTACTTAAAGAACTTCCGTCCCTAAAACTGGAGAAAAGTTCCAACCTTTATTCGTCCTTTTCAGGTTCTCAGCAAATCACAACTGTCCATACGTCACCTTCACACCCATCATGCCTCCTCCATCTCCCTTAGCCATCGCGACCGGCGCCGTCAACCGATTAGTCAAGGAAGATGCCTCATATCGCAAGGAGCTTGTCGAGCAGGAAGAGTGGGCAAAGATTCTGGAAGAGAGAATCAAGAGTGGCCAAGAAGATGAGGACGGTAATGCAGAGTTTTTGTTGAAACAACAGGTGGGTTACCTAGCTCCGTTCCGATGGCATATGCAACGATACCTGTCTGTGCTAACATGGTTCCCGTGATTAGAAGCAAGTTGTTGAGCAGACCAAGGGTGTATTCGAGCCGTTGAGGAAGCGAATCGAGGACGCTGTTGCTAAGCTTGAGGACCTGGTGGCGTCTGAAGAGAAGGCGGGAGGTGCGCCGCCAGCAGAGTTGGAGAAGGCAAAGGCAGCATTGGAGAAGGCTAAGACTTCTTAATCGGAGGACGCTGTGGGATGACAATTGGATGGATCCTCTATAACGAGTTTGCAAATCAATAATACGAATAATGATGCTAGAAGAGCTTTGTCCATGATCTCCTGGCATGGGTATCCTAATCGTACATACACCCTGTCGCAAAGCATTCCGCTGACCTTGGGATCTAATTATCAACCTCCATCTTATCGTCCGTCGACGAGGTTTTTTCTCTCCCATCTGCCTCCTCGCCCTCTTCGATCCTTGAATCATCCATATCCACATCTTCGCCGGTCTCAGCGACAGATTCATCAGGTTGCGGGGGTGGTGACAACTCTCGTGTCGAAGCTCTACTTTCTCTCCGAGATGATGTCCCTGTGTCTTGAGGCAATGGCCGAAGGGTATCTGGAGCAGGTGAATCTCTAGAAGGTGTCCTTCCACCATTAGATGCCGCTAGCAGAGGCGTAACAGCTTCTCCATCGGGTTTGAGTAGGCCGTCGCCGTCCGGTCGAGGTGTTCCTGTTCCATTTACCTCATTGCCCGGTGTCTGGCCGCCTCGGTGCTCCTCTGCGTCATCCTCTCCACCCTCGTTCATGCCTTCTCGCCTGTCGACTTCCTCTTTCTCATCTCGGATCTGCCGTCTCAGTAGCATGCCTTCTTCCATGATTCTGTTGAACTGGTCCCTGCGCTCCTTCCATGTCTCGCTGTACGTCTGGCTCTCTCGCTCCAGTTCTTTGCATTCTTCCTCCAACTTGGCCAGAGCAGCGAATTGATCCTCTCGCGGCCGCAGTAATCTGTTGCTTATGATCTTCTCCGCCAGCTCATCAAACTTCTTCCGCTGCGCCAACGTCGCCCGAGCACCTTCTAGCTGCTCCCTAAGCCGTGCATTGTTTTCTCGGGCGGCCTGGCACTCGGCCAAAATACGCTGCTTATCGGCTTCGTACCGCTCGCGCTCGCGCGCATTGGCATCGTGAAGGAACTGCAGCCGGGCGATGCTGCTGTCGAAGGCGGCGAAGTCTAGTGTGAGGTCTTCTTGTAGCTGAGCGCTGCTTGCAGGCTGGATGCCATTCCGGCTCGTGGGTTTCGCTTGGACGGCGGTTGAGACGATGGAGGAGATGGATGTGAGGCGCTTTGTGATGCGTTTGAACGGCTTCTCTTCGACATTGAGCAGGCGGCTCTTGTGAAGCTCAGACTCGCCCTTTTCGTCGAGCAGATCCCAGGATGCCATGGTTTGGGGGCTGGATTCTGTGGATGGAGATGAAATTGGAGTTAAATGGCGGGATTTCTTAAACCCTTAGATCTCGTCTGTGTGGAAATAAACCGTGATAAATAACTTGAGATTGGTCTCTGCGCTTCGTCGTAGTATGTTGAACTATGGCTGGTTTCGTTCGCTGTTCACTCTAACTCTCCTACTACAGCGCGTCGCTGACTAATAAGCAACTAGCCAATTAAGGTTCTGGCCCTCTCAATGCTGTCACGCCGCCTCCAACAACCATCTTTTCCTTCTGCTCCGTACTTTTTGGATTAATCTCCACTGGTAAAAGACGGAACTGCCGTTATCTTTCCTTCATACCCCTTCAATCTTCCATCGCTTTCGAGGAGGAAAACAGAAGCTTCAACATGTCCGAGGAAGACAGAGAACTTTTGGCGCGCATCGGCCAGCTTGCTGGTAGGAAATCTAGGTCCCGCGATGACTTCATCTTACTCACAACCCTAGGTCAAATTAACCGGCACAAAAACCAACAGGCTGGGTTTCAGCCTGCGCACCCATCTCATCACCCAAATCGCCATCGAGGTCAGTAGCTCTTCTAGGCCCTCGAATGGCGACCGTATTGACTTTTTCTGGAGGCAATGTTTACCGTCAAGCGAGCGCCCCGTACCCAGGCAGAGGATTTAGAGGTGGACGGCCCCCCACTGCCCACCGTCATCGAACTCTGCATCTCAACCCTTCGGCCTCTGCCTCCGCTTCCAACTCGAGTTCGCCTGCTGCCAGCCCCGCCTCTGGAACGCCTGGCTGGGTTTCCAAAAACGATCGCCACCGCCAGCTGATAAACGCCAATGTCTACGAAAAGGAGAGTCAAAATCGAGCCAAGGCGATAGAGGAAACGAGGCAGCGCAAGCTTAAGGAACGAAGACACCAAGAAAAGACTCGATTTAGCGAATTTCTGCAACATCAAACTGGCGCGACCGGTTTTGCAAATGCTAACCCTAACGCACCGTCAGGCACCAACGAGATTGTAGTCAATGGTATTCGGTTCCACGTTTTTGATGGAGGAAAGAAGCTCGTCAAGGCTGCGGGTGAGTTGGGCGTGTTGACCCTCGACGATCAAACCAGGAGAATTTTGTTGAAGGCTCACGTTGTACAGATGACCGAAATTCTGTCTTTATGACCCCCAAGGTGGCTGTCGTCGCAGGTGTGAAGTTCCATCGTACAAAGACCGGGAATCTCGTCGCACAGAGGATTGTTAAAGACCACCGGTATGTTTTCGTCCTTCACGCGAACACAAAACTAATGTCTGTAGTCGATCTGGTGTGGTCAAGAAGCTTGACCAGCGGTGCAAAATATTTTCAATCACCGGTAATTTATCTTCTACACTCGGAGCGGCCAGGCTCTTGGACCTTACGAAGCCTTGGTACGTATTGAATGCCACTGATCACCAGTTTGTGTACAGGTTCTTGCCCGAAAGGCCCAGCATGCCGGTATCTCCACGACCCTGACAAGGTAGCTCTTTGCAAGGACTTCCTGAAAGATGGGATTTGCCAAAACGGCGAGTCTTGCGATCTCTCCCATGAGATTACCCCCGAACGTGTCCCGAATTGCTTGCACTATGCCAAGGGGCACTGCACAAAGCCAGACTGCCCCTATACTCACTCTAAAGCTTCTCCAGGTGCTCCCGTTTGTAAAGCATTTGGATTTTGTGGTTACTGTGACAAGGGGGCAGAGTGCACCGAGCGCCATGTCTTCGAATGCCCCAACTTCAGCAATACTGGCGTCTGTAAAATCAGGGGATGTAAGCTGCTCCACCGTGAGAGGGCAAGCGTCCTCCGGAACCAAGCCAAGCAACATGACGAAACAGAGGACCTATCGAGTGATGATGAATCAGCTGATTCAGACGATGTCGACTCCGATGAAGTGGCCGAGTTCATAGAAGCAGAGTCTGACGACTCTGACTTTGAGGACAACCAAGACTTCATCCCCCTTTAGCTGGTTATATAACTTCCAAGACAGAGCGAACAGAGCTTGACCAGTGGGACCGGATTCCCGCTTCAGCATTCCTTTGTGGCATTAGGCCTTTGATCGCTTCCCGTCTTGAACGTGGAGGCATGGTGTTGTTGGGGCTCTTGATGGGGGTGAAAGAAAGCATGCATCAAAGATACCCAGTCGCGCGTATATTCTCCAGCATGATTTGGGTTAGAAGAACAAAGAAGAAGCAGTCACAGAAGCAGAAGAAAAGCAATAAAGAAGAAGAATGAAATGAAAGAGTTAATTTCCTAGGAAAATAGTTCTAGATTGCAATGAGAGATGATTAATCTTCCTCCTAATATTAGTGATACTTTTAAGTTTAAGCATCTTCCAGAGGGTGAATCCAGAAATAGCACACGATAGTGCCCTGTCGACGTCACCGTGTGGCGCTCGACCCCCCGCTGTTTTACCGCTCTGGTATTAGATTGGACAATGGAGGCCTATTGCTGTCTCACTGCCCTATCAAACGCAGCTTCTAGTCGTAACCGCCAAGATGGCCTTCACCCCTGACTTGTTCAACACGCCAAAGTCAACCACTCACTGTGTTGCCTTTGCCGCTGCTTGAGAACTCACACCGAGGGGGGCTATCCTTTGTGCTTTTGCTCCTTTGTATGCTTATGCGCTGCTCTTTCTTACGAGATCGTGTTGCATGGATGTCTTGTCAGACGTGCACTGCCCGTAACAGCGCAACTCAGCCACAGCCGCGGCTGATTTCATCTCGACGAGCCAGGTCGAATCCATTTCGGGGTAAAAGACGACATCACTTATTGCTACACTTATAAAGCAGCCTGTTGCTGTACTGAATCCAGGGCCTTGGAGGTTGTCTGCCCAAAATAGGCTCAGTTGTCAGAGACGAACTGCTCCAATCACCACCATGGGTCTCCGGGACAAGTTAAAGAGGAAGGATGAACAGGATCAAACCGGTCACTCTGGGACCGAGCCGTTTCCCAGAGTAAACCCCCCGGGCTTCACCTTTCTGCGCACCGACACGGTCTCGCAGAACGTAATTAATCCCCCGGATGGTGGTGACTATGACGACGGCTTGCTATCGCCCACATCGCCAACGGGCAGAACTCGGCGGAGCTTTGATATCTTCCGATCCGACAGGTCAAGGAGCGCTTCAGTGTCATCTTCAGCGAGTCACCAGTCACAGTCGAAGAAGGAGGGTGGAATCAGACGTCTGTCTCAGCGGCTCCATCTGAGTCATCGTTTGGAGACGTCCGATCATGTCCCCAATAACTTGCCAGAGATTTTGGTCCCAAACGATCCACAGGACAAGGAAGCCGCAGAGTTGCAGTGGGAGCAGAGGGCTACGATACTGGCGGGGCAGAATGAGCGTGCAAGGAGTCGACCACCATCTCCAGGCCCAACGGAAAGAATGTCGCAGTTGAACTTGGATGGGTCTCGGAGCCGGAGTCAGTCTACTGGCTCAGGCCAAGTTTCATCCAAAGCTATTGATGCGGACATTCAGGAGGCGATTCGTCTGCATGAGGAGGGCGACTTCGTTCGGGCAACGCAGATGTTCGGTCGTCTGGCGGACGAAAGGGGCGCCAACAATCCATTAAGCCAAGTCCTCTATGGCCTGGCCTTAAGGTAAGCACAATGGCTGGTTCAAGTAGCCACAGCTGTGCATCAAAGCACGCAGGACGTCTTGATACCTCATGCCCCGTACGTCGATGTACCAACTTGGTGTTCATCATGTCTTTGGGCTCCTCGCCAATCACAGCATGATTAGGTGATGGCAGATATAGCATCATGTTCGTGTTCTTGAGAAGTGATTCGAGCGGCTAACAGGTTCTTCTCCTTTTTCTAGGCATGGCTGGGGGTGTACTCCTGATCCTGGACGGGCAGTCCATTACTTGACTGCAGCAGCCTCCAATGCTGCGTCTGTGGAGCAATTGGCCATCCAGGCCGGCCTCAAGAAAGGGGGAGCTGCTAAGGGAGAGTTGGTCCTGGCCATCTTTGAGCTGGCAAACTGCTTTCGACACGGTTGGGGTATTGCTAAGGACCCAATTGCTGCAAAGCAGGTATGTATGCAGTCTTTCGATATCAGGAGCTTGTTAGGTTGATTCAATGCTGATTCACGCAACAGTATTATGAGACGGCGGCGAACTTGGGTGATTCCGGTGAGTGCCAGGGAAACTATAGGTGGATAACACTGTTGGATATCAGACTGATGGGTACTTGACTGCAGACGCTATGAACGAAGTCGCTTGGTGTTATCTAGAGGGCTACGGCTGCAAGAAGGACAAGGTACGTCAGCTCCCCATCCAATCCCATCCTGCCTGAACCCCCCAAGGCCCCTTTCACGGCAGGGAGCAGGAATAAGCCTCCGTCAGTTACGGTCGAGGGTGGCTGGCGTGTCCGCGTAAGCGATGCGAGAGCACTCGTGGATGCCCAACGTGTCACCAATCTTCAGGTTGGGCATGAATGGCAGGAGTGGGACATGAAGGCCGGTTTCGCAAATCAGCGGAACGGTCATGGCATCCATCCCCCGCGTCCCCGCAACGACCGATCCATCACATGAGGCTGATATTGAACCCTTGTTTGGGGAGTACAGTTTACAGCAGCCCGGTACTATCGACTGGCCGAGAAGGCCGGGAACAAGACGCTAGGGAACTCATGGTAAGTCACCAGAATACACAGCCCCTATTTTCCGTGTGCGCCGGTGTATTGCTCTATTGAGTCGTACCCGAATGGCCGGGCCTTATTACCTGTGGCCGCCCATATGTCAGGGCGTCACCTTGTTGGTGGCAAACTATGGTGTATATTGGTCTTATGATTGCTATGAATGGCTATGGGCGCAACACTCGGTGGAAAATGAAGCTCGGGACCGGAGCAAGAGCATGCTAACTCGCCTCCTAGGATATGGAAGGAGAAGTACGATCCACCCGGCGAAGGAAGCGGTAAGAAGAAGTAGAGATATGACTTGGCAGATTCATAGACCGGAGACTGTTTTCTCGCTCTCTTCTTGCCGCACTTCTCATGATTGGACACCGGTGAGGCAGCCATGGCTATGTCTCCTGTTCCTTGTGTGGTCAATAAACACAACTGCTGTAGCAAGCCGTTCGTCCTCCACCCTGCAAGTTCGCGTTTGCGGGGTGCTGCTGCGAAACCCGGACACATGGACGCGGCGTATTCTGTGGATGGACGTTTTGGGGTATGTGGATGTATGTAACCGGTATGCAGGCTCTGCAGCAACAGAAGCGATTGTCTTGTTTGTGTTTTTTTTGTGGGATTATTGGATGAGCGCAACGTGTGGAAGAGTCCCGAAGATCTGGGTCTCTACTGAACCTCTGAGTACATGCACACTGCACGTCGTGGCTTGCGAAGGATCACAGCTCTCGGGTTTCTAGTAGTGTTCTCTCTTCCCTTGCTTCACTAGGCATTCATGTTTGATGCCCAATCAATCACGTTATTGCTTGTCATGACAACACCGCGTACCTACGTAGCAGCATGAGAGAGAAAAAACGGGATGGGACAGTGGAGGCCGGCCAGATATCGAGGCCTAGTATGAGTGACTTGGCGGCCTTGGGGGCAAACGTTTGTCCAACGGCGAGGCTGCACGTTCGCAGATGGAGGAGACGGCTTACAAGGGACAAGAGTTTTCATACACCGAAGAGGAGAAGAGATGGAGATCTGCGCTGTTACGTAGGATGGGGGAATATACATGGAGTTGACGATACACACACACACACACACATACCGGGCCGAGGTGCCTGTGTATGATAGATACATACTACATAGCTATGTATGAGAGAATGGACCAAAACAAGCCGAGACAGAAAAAGATGCGCGTGGTGGATTCATTTATTTTCCCCTTTTTTGGTAGGGTGTGGAGTGTTTGTTGTGAACTTAGGGAGGGACCTTCTGATCACACTGCTCTGATTTGTCCCGGGTTTTTTTTGTCTGCGTGACGAAATAACCGCGAATAAGAACGCAAAGAGCGAGAGAGAAAACAGAGTCACGGGAGGGCCGTTCCCTAGTGTTTCCGCAAAGGCTACTTCTACTTCGTATGTACTTTTCTTAATGCTCGGTGGAAGATGCCATGCTAGGCAGGCAGATACCCAAAAGAAGCATTGCTGCGATGTATAGAACTCCCGTTTTGAACTAGAACTAATAACATCAATGCACACCTGCATCTCGTGATGATGAGAAGCGTCCAGCCAGTGTTTTCCGAGCTGTCCGAATAGCTGTGATAGTACGGCGTAGCATGCGTAAGCCATCGCACTAAGTACTTGGGCAGGACTAATAATAGCGAGGCATCCCACGTTCCGCTAATGCTTCCTTTTCGGGGTATATTCGCCCTCCATAGAGGGCTTAGACCAGCTGGTAGCAAATCCCATAGTGCCCGCGATTTAGAACCTCACACCACCCCATTCAGGGCCGTTTCTTCACCAGATGTCGATACGAAGTAATAGTGCTACTATTTCTACTCCCGACTAGGTAGCATTAGGTCTGGAGTACATACATACAGAGAACAGCCGAGACACTATCGACGGCATGTATCACCACAAACCCCCCCAAGACACTGCCAAAGGTGAAAGCCACCACATAACCATCCTCTTGCGTACGGCCCAAGGCAGTCTTTGTATGTGATGACATCTCGTGCGCGAGCGGTGTGATGTTCAAGGCTCCCCGTGTCTTAGACAGCTGCAACGGTGACAGCCCTGCATCGCATCGCATCGCATCGACTCGTGTGTGTCTCAGCTTCCCACACCACCTTAATGCTAGTAGTTAGTTGCTAGTATTACTAGTAGTAGAGTAGTCGTACTACTCCCACATATCGAACCAGGGAAGTGCCGTTTTTAGCTGTCTAGCGGTACCTAGCAACAGATGCTGTGTGATCAAAGAGACATGGGTTTGGCACCAAACAGACAGTCACGGGAAGCATGCAAGAGACAGGGTGTTGATCGTCAATGGGAGTTGGAGCATTGTCCATATTCACATTCGACAGTAACTGCTATGTAAATGAAATATCATCAAGCGAGCCAACAGTGTAGCTGCTTATCCAAAATTAAATACTTGACAAAAGCCGCCTACAAATGAAAGCCACCAGGCAAGCCCATGTGCTGCTGTGGTGGGTACATCAAAAGAGTGTCGTGGTAGAATAGACCATCCTCGGTACATATTCTCATCATCGCTGAATCGTTCCCGTATTTCCGTTCTGTCAATCATCATCGGCATGCCTCGTTTCGAAATCCTGGGTGCTAATCCATCTGCACCTGATCTCCATATCCAAGAGCTCTGCCGTTCAGGACTGGGGCCTGTAGATGTGCCTGCTGTGCGTCCCATACCATTCGCCGTCACCAGCCACCCAAGCATAAAAATGAGGAAATGGCAAAATGAAACCAACCAAGTACAAGATAGCAAGGAAAACAGACGAAATGAAAAACACCAAGAAAGAGGGAAAAAAATCCCAAATGCACGCTTGCTCGCTTGCTCGCTAGATCCGCAAAGAAATCGTGAGACTCCAAAGTAGATGGCTTTTTTTGTTTCGTGTGAAAGCGATGTAAGGAAAAAGGTTTGTTTGATGCGTGAGCAACCGGTCTGGAAAGGAAACTGCGCAAGAGCGACTTAAGTATATGACAGCCCATCCGATCACGGTGGAGCTTGTCGAAGAGAAGAGAAAGCCAAGGTCGGAGGAGAAGGAGAAGTAAAAAGGAGAAGTAGAAGTGAAGAGACAACAAATTGGATAAAGGAGGCCGTTAAAATTCGTCATCGTGAGATTTCAATTTTCATCTTCGTTCTGTTTTGGTTCGTCATGATCTTGCTTCGTGCGCATTCTGAGCATTATTGCTTTCCGCCACCATTTTGGCAAAGTTTCGAACAACTTCGCTGGGGATCTGGTCAAAGAGAAGAGATCGTGTGTATACATCGGCAGCACCCGTCTGTTTATTCGTCGCTCGAAGTTCGGCAATCGCTTGAGCCAGGTTCTTGCGAGCCTTGCTTGGCACTCGGTCGTGGGCGTTCTGGAGGAAATCATGGTCGCTAACTCCGTTGTATTGAGACGCTGAGAGGGAAAAGATCTGGTCGTTGGTCTGTTCCTCGGTCGGTTGCATGAGGCTGTCTCCAAGTTCGGTGAGCATGGAGGGGGTCACGACGCCTTCGGAAGCCATGCCGGCCATCATGCTGGTGGGAGTAGGGGCAGCCCAGCCGGCGCCGGAGGGTTGGGGAGCAATGGCATTCATGCTGGCGGATTGAGCGCTGACACCAGCGTCCTTGAGGACGTTGTCAAGAAGTGTTGCAGAGGCGACGCGGACGTCCTCGGACACTCGAGGAATGGACGGGGTCGAGCGGCTAGACAAGACAAAGGCGCCGACAAGGAAAAGCATGAAGAGGAGACCGCCCTGAGAGGCACCCTTTTCGGTTTCTGCGCTGAAGGGGTTCTCGCTCTTCTTCGCAGGTACCATGGTCATGGTTGGCTTGACTTCCTCGGCGGTAAAGTCGTTGAGGAAGGCAGCATTGTCCCAGGCACCGGCCAACTCCATCGCCTCGTCCATATCGCCATAAGCATCAGCAAAGGCGTTGCCGCTCGTTGCGGTGGTGGCCATAGCGTTGCTTTCAAGGCGCTGGACGTGGTCGGTAAGGACGCTAACCTTCTTCCTCAACTCACCCGTCTCAATGGTGTGGGTGCGGATCATCTCGTCCTTCTCAAGCGTGAGGTTCTCAATGTAGTTGACGCACTCCTGCTTTTCGAGCCTGAGCTGGTCCAGTTGGGCCTTGAGAGTGGCCATCTCCTCTTCCATGTCGCTCATGGCAACAGTGAACTGCTTCTTCTCATCTTCCAGGCGCTCAGTGTGTTGCTTCTTGCGCTGCCTAGAGTCCAGACTGATGGCAAATGTCAGTTATATCCATATCATGATCAAGGGGGGATACTACTTACGCAGCTTGTCGGTTCCGCAGGAGGCGCTTCTGCTGCTTAAGCTCCTTGATCTCCTGTTCATCCGTAGACTGAGAGATCAACTGATCAATGTTGCTCAAGTTTCGCTCAGCAGGAATTTCAAAGCGAGCGTTCTTCTTGCGGATGCCATCGCCACGTCGCAGGTCATTATGCGAACGGATAGCGGGGCTGTTCGGCCGCATCTTCTTAGCAGCAGGCTGGCCGTCGGACGTCTGCATCGACTGGTTGTCGGAACCCAGAGAGGCCAACATGTTGCCGGCAGTGTTGGGGAAAGGAGTGGGAGCGTGGATAGCGCCCCGGAAGACGGAGGCGTCAAACTCGGACAAGCCGTCGAAGCGCGCCTGGAAGGGGGTGCCAGCTGCTGAGCCTCCGTTCATCGCCCAGGGGTTGCTGACAGGGACAGGGGACATGAAAGGGTTTGCGGAGGGCTGATCGAAACGCATGAACGGGTTGGAGCTGTGGGACTCGAAGAAGGGGTTGTTGGAGGGAAGCGACTGCATGTCGACTGAGTGCCAATCCTCCGTCTTGGGTGAGAAGAGGGGAGCGCCAGCCATGGCGAAAGACTCTCTCCGGCTGTCAGCCATAGGT
Organism: Mycogone perniciosa; assembly: GCA_025331125.1. Lineage (NCBI taxonomy): Eukaryota > Fungi > Ascomycota > Sordariomycetes > Hypocreales > Hypocreaceae > Mycogone > Mycogone perniciosa. Next base: position 46,475 of record JAOALB010000219.1, read on the forward strand.
GGGGAGAGATCTAAGCCAGAGTCCATGGCATTGTGGTCGAGAATGCCGTCCTCCAAAACGGTGTCCTCCTCCTTGAAGTATTTCTGCGCATGGGCTGTGTCCACGGCCAGAGACGCTGAAGGATAAAAGGTATCCATTGTGACTGATGTGACGGTTTTGGGGTGTAAGTGAGAGGTGTGGTGTGTGAAGCAAGTGTAAAAGATGAAAAAATCGACGTCAGAGGATCGAGGGGTTCAGGAATGGCCAGGGGGGTGGGTGGGAGAAATGAAGTCGTAAGTGCTGTCCTGATAATCCCAACGAAGAATGATGTTAGCGGATGGCGGTCAAGTTTGCGTCGATGGCTTTTTGAAGGCTGCTGGTCAGAGGCAGAGGCGGGGTTGAGGACAGTGTGTGAAGGTGCAACAAAAACGAAGAGATCGTAAAATCGTGACGGCGTTATGTTATAAGATGCGTGCAGAGGCGGAGTCGTCAAGGAAGCAAATGGCAGAGCACGGGCAGGTCATTAAGTCGTGATGTGATGGAGGAGTGAGGAGGTTGCGGGAGTAAGCGAAGGAGGGAGTCGAGGGATTAAGGGTGTAAGTAGTAGTAGTGGTGGTAGTGCTCCTTAGTAGTAGTGGTGGTCGCTAAGGTTGGGCCTCTCTTGGTGTGCTTTGGTGGTGGGGAGGAGTTAGAATGTGGGAGGCAGGGCAAAAAGCAGACACGAAAAACTAGAAGAGCGCTGTGGGGGGGTTTAAGTGCGGGATGACGGGCTTGGTGCGGACAGAGACAGACAGAGGAGACAGACAGGCGACAGGCGACTGGCTGGTGGGAGGGACGAACAACAGCCAAGATACAAAAGTATACAACCAAGAAGAAAAAAATACAAATAAGAATAAAAACAAAAATTCAAATAAATGGAATAAACAATCGCCTTGCTGGAGGGAGAGGAGAGGGGCCAAAGACAAACCGAGTGCGGACTCACTGGACTCAATCGGGTAACACAGGTAGGTGTTTCTGCCTCTGCTACTTCTGCTCTGTGCCTCTCCTTGCTGCTGTTCGGAACAACTAGCACAGCAAGAAAGAAAAGCTGCACAAAGAGCACTGAGGACTTCTCGTATAAAAGTTGGGATACAGAAAAACGAGGCAGTCGGAGGGAGGAGGGGATTTCAATTATATGTACGGAGTACACTCGCGGGGCGTCTTGTCTGCTGCCATTTGTTGTGCTGGTGCTGTGGGGGGTGGAGGTACTTGCCTCTCTGTGGCGGGTGGATTGGAGGGCCGGTACTCCGTACTCCGTACCTACGGGGGAGACTCGAGACCTCCCCAGGCCACCCAGAAGTCATGCTTGCCGCCTCGGCTGCCATTATTGGCACCATGGGGCTTAGCAAGCAATGGGCATCCCACGCTCGTGCCAACAACACACACAACTCTTGTCCCTGCGACGTCTCGCTCGTTTCATCCATTACCTACACAGCAGTACTAAGCATACCTCCATGCAGACCCGATGCTACGGTACAGTACAAAGTACGAGGTGGCCTGAGGATAAGCCCTCGCCCACGACACAGCGCGGGATGTCGACGAATGAGGGCCGAGAGCGTAAGTGCTTCCTCTTGTCGATCCCCTGGGCCAAACTTGGGCTGCTATGTATGTTCATCCCCCGAGGAGGTATCCCATGCTTCGGGCTGCCATATGTATGTATGTATGTATGTATGTACGCATGTACGCAAGTACTTCGTATCTATGTATGTATGTGTGTGCTTAATCTGGCCGTGGTGGTGGTGATGGTGCTCTGTGGGCTCAGCCAAGTCAGGCTCAAACGGGCTTCGCTGATGGGTCTGGGTCTGGGTCTGACCCGGGGAACAAGGGTACTGTCGTGTATGTATGCATGCATGTATGTAACTCTTTGTACTGTACTAATGTACGATTTGCGAGGACTTACGCCTGTACGACGGCAATAGTATTATGTATGTGGGAGTGCGTGCGTACTTCGTACGTACCGAGCACACGGAGTACGAAGTACCCGTTTATCAATAATGGACCCTCAGGTGGGCATGTATCGTATCGCATGTACTGTATGTAGATGTATGCAGTATGTCATGGCCTCTTCTTTACTCTTCTCACCATGCCCAGCTGGCGTGATAAGTTAATCCTGACCCTACTAGCCTCCCAGCTCCATCACTCCCATCCCGTGTGGCACTCGGGATGGGACTCGACGGACATGTCAGTGGTCAGTAGCATTCGGCCTCGGCAAGGTCTTGATCAAGAACAACGCTCATCCACACCTGGAATAAAACGCTGAAACGGCCCGGCGTCTCTGATGATGGAAATGGACGAGTTGCCTCTGGTTGACCTGGTGAGGAACCTGCAGTCAGCGCTTCCAGTCACACACAACATCAACAACACTCAGCTGTTGCGATGGCCTCGTCGGTCGTTAACCCACCCAACTCGACGAGTGGGAAGCAGGGTGGGTACTGAAAACGAATGAGCTTCGTCAATGGTGCTTGGCGTGTGTCTAGATGTCTTGTCGGAAGGAATCCGCAAGGCCAGAAGGCAGAGCAACGGACGACGAGCAATGAGGTGACGAGCTTCGAGACAGACGATGCCGAATCAGAGCGCAGGATTGCCTTCCCTCAGGTTGGGCACAAACGGCCCGCTACCTAACCTGGCCACCAACACAAGTGCTGCCCAGAAAGAGGAGCAGGTGGTCGTCGATATTCGCTCCCGCGCGGCGCCATACCCGCTGGCTTGCGGCCACTCAGATGCCTTGTCTGCACAATAGTGCGCACATTGCGCCGCTGAGAGTGCAGCTGGCGTGATAGTGCGTATCGCCTGCTTGACATATGTATGTACAACAGCGACTTGTGAGCTGTCGAGACGGAGGGAGTGGTCTGACAAAACGGCCTTGCACCCTATTCGCCGCAAACTCGGTTTTGCGAGCTCGTGAGTCGCTGGATGTATGCGCACACTTTCTCTCTGGCTGTTACCCCCCCAGTTCTCCGAATGTCCCCCCCTCCCCCTCCATCGGTCCATCGTATCGGCGTCCGCTAAGAGTCGTCACAGGAGCAGAGAGACCCTCAAATCGATAGGCAGATGCTGGGCTGCTGGTGAGGGGGGCAGCATGGCTCTGGCGTCCATCAGGCGAGAAGATGGTCTGGGCTCTATGCCCAATGTGGTTGGCTCTCCCGCACTGGGCCCTCCACCTGAGGCATGAAGTGCTGAAGAGGTACCTCTTTAAATAACTTGGCCACTGAGGTACATTGTGAGACATCCGTACCGCTAGCCACTCAGGGCCTGGTAAACTGCCAACAACCACACCACCCTCTGACACTTGCTTATGTGAGATACTTGGCGCGCTGGACGTTTTACTTGGCATACGAAGTATCCCCGAAGTGCCAACTTTGGAGCATTCGCTCCAACATGCCCTCTCCCACTTTGCCCTCTTTCGGCCTTTTCCTCTCCTCGTCCATCCTCCCTGCACACTAACGTCCTTGTTGCTTATCCGTCGAATCAGGCCACGCAGTAGCCAAGAGAATGGTCTCAACCCACTGGAAATGGAGACCTATATGAAATGTTAATAATCACGCTCCATCTCCGAGGACTCGCGCCGCGCTCATGCTCACGCCTGCGACGAGACGTACGTCGTATGGCACGCCCATACTCCGTGCTCCGTACATCCTCCCTCCAAAACGTACAACTGCCCGTCTTCGCATAGCCTATCCTGCGCCAATCCGCGCCAGCCGGTGCAGTGGCTGGTGCGTATTTTTAACACGACCGTCTCTCTGCTTGATCCAACCAAGGCGCTCGACGCAGACTTGAAAGCTCCACTGTGCTCATGGCCGCATATCGGGCGGCCATGAGGGTCGCCGACGTCTCGCACCATTTCTCCGCCGTACCTCTCTCTCTGTTTTGTCGGTGTGTTTCTGCTTTACGCAACAGGATGCCTCTGTTTGGCTGCTCATGACGCGTGCGCGTCCTCGTCTCGTTAGGCACCGACACTACTTTCTCACTTCTTGGGCCCTCGTCTCAGACGCCATCGCGAGCCCTCCTCGACCCAGTTGGAGTCCTCGCCCTTCCGTCTTTGGATGCCTTGGTCCGGAAGACGAGACGGTGATATCCGTTTGGGTGCTTCCCCGGCAAAGTACATCTCGTGGGCCCGTTGCAAACGGCGTCCCAAACGGCCACAAACAGAGGCCTGAGATGCATGCTTGTCCAATCAAGACCGATGAGGCGACTGGTTGTGAGGCCCAAAACGCTTCACCTTTCCGTCGGCCTTCCCTAAAGAGTATTTTCACTCATACGAATTGGGGCTGTTTGTTGCTTCACAACCCCCGTGAACCATGCTACGTGCTACGCTGGTTATCTTGGCCCATGTCAAGGACGGACTCTGTGATTCCTCCGGGTCGTTATCTGGCCCAACATTATGGAAGATTTGTCACATTGTCTCGTGGACAGGAACCGCATTACGACAAACCGGACCTCGTCTGCTTATGGGGCCGAATACTAACGGCCTCGGTATCGCCACTTGCACTCAGACGAGACGGCTTGACAATCATTCTGTGACCCCCATACGTACTATGCCCCCAACGTCCGGACGACACTCAACAGCTTGACCGGCTTCGCTTTGTCAGGGTTTTTTGGAGATGGAGATCTGCAACGTTCTACTCCAGACATGCAGGTACGTAGCATTACGACGATACTGCTCAGTGTATTTGTTGGTTGGCTCGGCGTTGAATTTGTCCCATCTCTCATCCACCAGCCGTCCATCCATGGGCGAGTCACAAAACACCGCAGCCACAGCTGAACCGTCTTTCTCCGACGGTTACGTTGACTAGGCCAAGTCCTCGTATCCTCACCCAAGTGTTTTGCTTGTTCATCATCCAATTTTTTCCTCTGACGATGAATCGTGTCATTCTACATCCTCGCGTACAGGTTTTGTGTCGTAGTTGATGTTAGTTTGTAACCATGTCTGAGCCTAATCCTGTGCGTCTAGGCGAAGATTGCATGGGCCCACCCGTACTGACTCTGAGCGTACATACAATGGACTCTATCTGATACAATCGACGAGCTATTTTCGGCAAAGAAGAAGAGAACAAAGAAAAGAAGAAATTTTCAACACTACGACCACCGTCAAGACTGGGGATGCCCTGGTTGGCGTTAAATAGACGATGTCATGGTTCTACGCTAATCGCGAGCTGAGCCGGGCTCTTGCGCAGTTTGAATGTGCGGTCAGCAGCAGGATCCTGGCTTTGGCATCCTCCATCGATCGATTCTGCCTCAAGGACGGACCGCACCATGGCGATTAGTGCCTTGGTAGTCAGGGACATGGAATGGAATTCACGGCGATGCGAGCCCCCAAACAAACCTCGCGATCGCGCGGCTGATCATGGTTACAGGTAAAGCTCCACCGGCGAGCACGACCTGCTAGCAGATGGAGATGGATGCGAACTCCAGACGATGATGTTGGTGGAATTGGTTTGCTCCATGCCTGCTTCGTACGTACATAGGATACGAGCGTTGAAGATACTACTACTACTACTACTACGACTAGCTGCGACAGACACTGTGCGCAGGCGAGCAAAAGATCCGCGCTCGCTCGTCTCATCGCGGGAGGCTTGCACGGATGAGTCACTGAAACCGAGTTTCTGGAGACTCCATCCTCCTACATCGGGGATCGCGAACCGGACTTTCTCGTAGTACGAGTGGTCAAACCAACTTGATCACCGCCACAGGTTGGTGGTGCCCTTGACGGGGTACAAGGGTGGCGAGTGGCGGTGAATCGCGGATGCATCTTGATGGGGCCTGACGATGCCGCGAGCTCCAATCATGACTTCTCCAGATAAGAGCTAGAACGACGATGCTATTTTTTCCCCAAAGACGAGGCCAGTGTCGGCGCAAATATCCATGGCATGGCCGGTTGCAGCAAGTGGAATCAAGAATTGACATTGTACGAAGTACAGGGCAAAGCCGTTTGTTTGTCTGTCGGATTGACTTGGGAAAGGTGGATGACAGGGATGGCAACCGACACAAGCTTGTCAGCGCACCACACACAACAAACCATCTTCATGGACTTTCAATGCCTTGTCACTGAGGCTTCCTCTCGCAACATGTTTTAATTGGTACCGAAAAACGATTCCCTGCTGCAAAGATATGCAAGCTCTTCGATCTTCTTGCCCCTCTGCGGCATCGCCTCCACAAGTACTACTTGCGTGAACTTCGCAAACATGATCAGTCAACCCTTGGCTTATCCAATCCAACGGACAGCTGCATGCTACTGCAAACGTACGACGGGACGACGGGGCTATAAGAAACAAGCACCATTCTGAATGGATACCCGTTTTTGGGCCCTGCCTGTCTCCTGCCTGCGAGATCAAGTGATACCATTGGCACGGGAGGGCGTGTCGTCTAAGCACCCCAAGCATATGTACATACAACTGTACGTACACGGATCGCTACGAATCACTTCATTCTCACTCGACGCGTGTGATGTTATTTTTTCTTATTTTCTTCCCTGAATCGTTGCCATGGCGTCGGTTCTCGCTTTTGCTGGAGACTTTTGTGGGTGCCATCCACGAATGAAAGGAAATTCCTCCGGGATGATTATATGGCGGTGAGGAAGGCTCTCTCCACGGACTTCAAGGGGGGGTGTTTTGTGGGCGTGGCGTGTGGACTTTTACGAGGACATATGGACTCTACGCATTGATTTGCTGCTTCCTGCCTGCCGCAACTTGTTGATGCGCGTTTGTATCTGGTCTTGTTTCTGAAACGAATGCAGCGGATCGACAGTCTAACAGCCGTACTCACTATTGCCTTGGCAACGACGAGGATTGGTGATACTAATGAGTCACGGGGGACCCGACGACGGAGCGAGGAGTGGGTGAATTGAGAGATGATACATACGCTTCGGGGTCTTCGGAGGAGAGTGTGTCTATTTATGGGGATGGAGGTGATCATGCTGCATACTTTGAAACCAAGGGCGGGTAGTGACCTCTTAGAGTGAGAAAACTTTGGTGGCGATGCCTTTTTTCCCGGGAGGCTTAGTCTAAGCATAATGGACTCGTAGACTATGTACGCGTTCTCTGTTACTTTGCTCCACTTCGTGGCCGTGATGGCTCATTTTGTTGGACGAGAGATCATGGCTTATCCGGACTTTGAAGGTGATGTCTCCGTCTTCCGTCTTTGTGACCGAAGACTGCATGTAAATAGAGGGACCCCCCTTTCTCACGTCGAGGGCAAGAGAAAACGCCACGCCCCTCTGTGAGCTTTGTAGTGTTATACCGTGGTAGACTAATGTATACCTCTCATTTGAGATGTAAGCTAAACCGGTATTGTGTTGTAGAATGATCAATCTCCCGAGGATGCTTGCCTATTCTGAAGTTGCTGTAGATACAGTGGACACGATCAGATGCTAGTCTTGTTAGGTTGGCTGTGTTGATTCCACCGACTTGCCTATTCTTAGGATTGATTACTACGCTCTGTGTGATCGTATTTGTCATGCATTCAGTTAGACTCTTGCCGAGTTCGAGACATCATCTAGAGGGATAGCCTCCTCTTGTACTTTCCATTACCTCTTGATTTCAATTTCCGTGACTTTACTTCCCCTGATAGCCTTACAAGAATGTAAATACTCTTATCTCTAGTCCTTTTAAAGCTAATAAGCGGGAATATGGGCACTTCTTAAGGGGTCGGTATACTTATGCTTGTAAGAGTTATCAGTCGACGCGCTTTCGAGTGCCGTATATATCATATGGAGGGAAAGATACTTTGTTTTAGGCCATCACTCTTGTACGGTAGATTTTGCTGAATTGGCTTTGTGATGTTAATAGAGATGAGACAGAGTATAAAGACCAGAGGGGGAAATAAGGTTATATGCTTCATTCTATTGATGGAAAGGGGTTTGGAAGAAGAGAGGAAATTATATTGAGATATTAACGAGAAGAAACGGAGAGCAATACTAGCAGCCTAGGGAGTGACTCATGGTACTAACGGCGGCAAAGAGAATTGTACGACCATTGATCATGAAGTTCTCCAACTTCCCGGTTGTAATACCGGAATGGTATGTACCTTTCCAACTCACGATGCCTCTTCCAACACCTTCTCTTCTCTGGGGCACTATCACAACTCGTTGTTTTGACACCCCATACCATTCGTATTTCCCACTTTTTGTCTCTGTTTTCGTTGCTCTGTTCAAATCATCTTGTCTACTTGGCAAGCCTCTACTCCTCCTTGGTCACTGTTTCCTCTTCTCCATGCAACGAAGAACATGAGTAGCAGTGCCCATACCTGAAATCATCCGCTAACGCCGTGTTTTCGCTCGCCTCTTTATACCTTTGCTATAGATCTCCATCGATATCCTCTTCACCATTACTATTGACCAGCTCAACATACCCTTCCTCCCTACTACAGCAGCTTGACCTCGGAGCCAAGCTGGCCCTATGCTGTCCGCGCGACGTTCATTCACGACAGCTATTTCTTGCGCCAAGGCCACAGCGACCAGCACGTATGCCTCGACGTGCGGAGCATCCCTCGCGACGATATCTCGAGTTCGAGTGTCTTTGGTATAATGGTGTTGTTAACCTTGGGGTGGATGCTAATGCCACCACGGCAGGCGATGGGAATGCTTGTGAGTTGTCCGTCCCCTATAATGTTATTTTCAGTGTTGCGGAAGCTTTCTCATAGAAGTATTTACAATGGGCTGTAGAGTTGCTGATGGTATGGCATCGTATCATTCGTGCAAATCAGATTCGAAACCGACAACGAAGACCTATGACCGATAAAGAACAAGATGGGATGGATGTCGGATCCGAGAGGGCTCACATTTCATGGCGCTTCAGTTAGTTTCACAGAATTGCTTTCAGTGATCCTAGGAAGTAAGGGTTCCATCGATATGATGCTGATATGGTATTTAGGTGCTACCCCCTTCATTTTGAACCTGCTGCCTCTACCTCTCCAGTCGCACGTCCCATACACCATCACCGTGATGGCAAGCAAATATTCCCTTCTCAAACAATGGATATCTTTGACCAAAGCTTCAACACAATACAACTTTTCCCCTATATCTGACCTTCAGACGCCAGCCAACAAATGTGTTCGTTCCATTCTAGTCCAAATAGCACAAGATTCCTTCCTCCATCAAGACCGCATCTTCCTTTTACTGAGCGACTCCAGCAAGCTGCATCAACCGCTCGCCGGCACGGAGGTTGGCATATTCGTACGCCTTAGACTCTGGAGGGAAAGTACCATTCGCCGCCCAGAGGTCGATCAGTGGTTGCATCGGCTCCAACTCCTGCTTTCCGAGCATATCCAGTGCCGTGGCCGTCAACAGGAAGTGAGAGAAGCAGCTGTTCAGTTGCTTCTCTAGGTTCAGGTGGTAGAAGGGTTCAGTGAAGTGGGTCCAGTAGAGGTGAGCGTAGACACGGAACATTTGACGGAAGATCATCTGGCAAATATCGAGGAACTTTTCCGGGAATCCAGATCGCTTGCCGACCCAGTCTGGCTCTCCAGGGCTCGTCAGTTGTGAGAGCGGCGTGGTAGACATGGCTGAGTTGTGAGAGTAAGAAACGCCCGCAGGATCGGTTGGGAAGATGGCAGTGTCATCTATCTTGCCGGAAATCCACCGCTGCATAAGCGTCATGTACTCGTGGGCGGGAAGCTCGACCGGTTCGCGACGGCTATTTAGCCAAGTGAAAGAATGGTTTCTACACAATGTTGTGAGATCATGCAGGCGTTGCGAGCACGTAAAGCATGTGGCACTTACGCCCCGGCAGACATGCGCGGGCAAGTCGAAGAGTTGCAAATGGTCGATCCATCTTCTTCGTTTGCATGGACAACACGGACAAAGTTCCAAAGGTTGCGATAATGCTCGACAACTAAGAACCCATGTTAGCATAATGGAGGTTGAGAAAAGAGCCTGGCGACTTGCCGTGGTGAGCAACCCATTCGCCCTGCTCAACAGTCTTTGGTCGTGCACTCAAGGTCATGAAGTTGCCCTTGACAATGTGCTTTGCGCAATGTGAGTTGAGCCAAAGCGGCAGCGGCCGGGGGAGGTGGTAGGAATTAATGATATCATCGCCGCTAGTCAGCATCCCGCTGGATTCGTCCATGCCAATGGTCTGAGCGAGAGAAGGTGAGTTGGGCAAGGGAGGAACTTTGGGGGCGAGGTTTGTCGAGGATACGATTGTTGGCGACAAGGTCAAGTCGAGAGGAGGGGGGATAGGATGGCCGGTTGTTGATTGGGCTGGGCTTTTCGAGGGACCAGGAGGCTTGTTGGGCCCGCCTCGGAGACGAGCGTTGCTGAGAGTTTGGTGTTAGTGGTACTATTGAAAAGGAAAAGATGAAAGAAGTTGTTTGGTTTGAGATGAACGAAGTTGAGATGAGATGAGGGGGGAAGAGAGTTCTGCTTCACATTTCTTTCAGAGTGGATGCTAAGCAAGGGGAAGAAGGCTGGAGTTGACGATATCACACCGCCAAAGCCCCGTGTAAAACAAAAGAAAGGTGATAACTTTGTTTCTAGCGGGGGAACAGGTGTAAGGGCAAAAAGTGAATTATCATGGAGGCTGGGGACTGTCGAGTTGCTAGTCCCAGAGAGCCAGATGATAGAGAGGAGAAAAAAAGTTGTGTTCGTTTTGACACTGTGACATGATAGCCAGTAAACAGCTGTCAATGATTTGAGACCATCGATCGAAGAAGTTCTGGCCTGTCAAAAGTGCCATGTTAAACGCATTATAGAACCAACCAGAGATGGCTGGGCTGTAGATATAAGGTGGCGCAACGGATGGCTGCAGTTCGACAACGAACAGCCCTAGATCATGGATAATCCATTTTGCTTCTTCCCATCCCCATTTCCTGCTACTCAAATCCAAACAAACACTGTGTTTGCGAGGATGGCTGAGTAGAGCGCATCTATCATCTGGTCATCACGGGCCTGGGACAGAGACAGAGACACTTGCCCCTCCTCACCGCTCACGGGCGACTATCAACAGCCCCTAAAACTATTGTTTCCAGAGCTGTCTGGCTGGTCCTTGATGGAACACAGAGTGCTGGTAAAATCGGAACACCAAAGAATAGGGCAGCAACTTACATGCCGGAGAAGAGGTTGGACATTGTAGGGGGAAAGGCGGGGTGAAACAGGTGGTGCAGCGAGCGAGCAGAAGCAGCTTTCAGCGTGTGACGGTGGTACAGGTCGCCTTGTCACGGGATCCTGGATATGTATGTATGTACTCGTACGGAGTACTCGTATGTATGTATGTACCTATGCAGCGCGATGAATAAAGGGGGAAAGGGGCGTGTTTTTGGGCTGGAATAAGAAGCGAGAAGCAACGAAACGAAGCCAATGTCACCCAATGATGTCGGCTGCAAGAAGACGGTTCCAGATCGTCGGTGGTTGGTCCAAAGTTTGAGCCGGACCTGTGTCTGTGCTGGGGCGGGAGGCGGCACTATAAGGGCTCTGGCGGCACCTCAGATTAGTGCATGCACGCTGTGTGTACTCGTATGGAGTCATAAGGGGTTTGGACTACTATTTCTAGGCGCCTATTTTATGATTAACTGTGTGAAAAGGTTTCAGGTTAATAATTCCGGGATCGTTACGGAGTAATACATGGCACGCAAGGAACTGCAACCCGGGCTGTCTGTATATTATATTTCTGTCCATTGGATTGTGTTCTGGTCTCAACCACATGTACACTGACGAGTAGGTAGGGAGATGGGGAGGCTGGCACCACCAAGGCTGCATGCAGGGTTGAAATGTCATTGAGTATACCCAATAAACGGCACGTTGAATTTCGAGAATTGCCCTTCAACTTGAATAGCCTAATGCGCTTTTTGCGCAACTCACAACGACTGCCCATACGTGAGATTGCCCTTGTAAGGGAGTTGGTGTCTTGGTACCAAGGTTGCATTAGAGCCCAACACCAATGATGTTGTATGGTACTTTTCCAGGCGATACAACCAACATACGAAGTATAAAACCTGTATTTGACAATTGGTATCCATATAACTTCATGATACTTGCTCAATGCAGACCAGACCATCAGCCCACCCTTGAATACCTCACAGGATGTCACCAGAGACTGAGTTGCAGATGAGAAGAGAACAGGAACTAGTAGTATTAGAAAATACGCGCTAAGCTGTTCCTAGTCTACTCCGTGCTATTCCCCGCCAAAAATAAGCTCAGGACCCTCGGAATATGTGGCTGGTGTCCACAGCGCCACAGCCTCAGCAACAAAGATCGCGCGGCTGACGGACTTGCCTCGCGAAGCCAACTTTCGAAAGCTCTGCCTTACCTTCAAGTTATCATCCTTACGACCTCACCCGTTACCATACCTCTTCCGATACCTAGCCGATTGAAACTGTGTCGCCTCGTACTCAATTGCCATGTCGGACTCGGAGGATCCCCTTGACGCCATTGACGAAGGCGGCGATGATCTTTTTGGAGATGAGGGCGACGACGATGCTGCGTCTCCGGCGGCGCGTGTCTTGGACGATGACGAACTCGCATCAGACCCCGAAGGAGATAACGAGCCACGGCATCGAGAGTATGAGGACAGCCAGCCACAGCATGAAACAAGAGATCGGGTCGTCATGGCTGTACAAACGTACCGACATCGTATCCCCAAACCTTCTGATGGCTCGGTAGGCATCAAAAACGCGCTGTGTTCAATTATTAAGATGGAGAACTAATGACAATTGTAGCTTCGGGTAATGCGCGTGCCCAAATTTATCAAGTTTCTCCCCGAAATGTACGATGCGGAAACCTTCCAGCCTACCGAGTTCGATCTCGCAAACGCCAAAACCGAGCACCCAAAGCACGTTGTCCGGGTTCGCAGGGATGCCAGCACGGAAGAGCTCAAGAGCAACACGAATATCTACCGATGGAGTGATGGCTCGGTGACTATCTCCATCGGCGGCGAGCACTACGAGGTCCAGAAGAAAGGGTTGGCACCAGCTCCGGGTCAACCCTACAACGAACTACATGACGGACACTACTATGCTGCGGCAGCCGAATTGGGAAGCAACCTTTTGATGACAGTTGGCCATCTTACGGAGCAATATACTGTCAGACCAAACAAGTCGGTCGGAGACAATGCTCTGTCAGTTCTGGCGGAGAGAATGGCCCTGGCCAGCAAGTCGTCCACCAACAGCGAGATGATCATCAAGACAACCGTGGACCCTGAGCTACAAAAGAAACAGGCCGAGATGGCAGAGAAAGAGAGGATGAAGGCCCAGAGACGACGCGAGAATGCTGCAGCAAAGATGGACGGCGGGGTGGGGCGATCCGGTCGTGGTGGCCTGTCAATTGGAGATTTGGAAGGTGGTCGACGGGTCGGCGGATCTGCCAGGAAGAGGGGCGCTCCCGGTTCTGCGAAGCCCAAGAGACGGCGTCCGGAATATGATTCCGATGATGACCTACCTCAGGGCGTCACGCGACACGAAGACTACGACATGGAGGACGGATTCCTCGTGGGGAGTGACGAAGAAGAGATGGACAGTGACGCAGAGGAGGAGGAAGAGGAAGATATTCTGGACGATGACGATGCGCCGCGGTCCAAGAGACAGCGAACCAGAGAGCAAGAAGAGGATGAAGATGCAGAAGGAGACGAGGTGGAGCCAGCCGTGGAGGCATCAGGCAGATCTAGGCGGCGACACGTCATTGACGATGATGAAGAATAGGGCGGCAGTTGTAAGGGGACGCATTTGGAGATGATAGTTGACCAGAACCGTGGCGGTCTTTAATGTACTTATACTCATCAACGCAAAGGGAACTAGACGAAGATAGGGAAGCGGAGTTTCTAACAATTTACAAGCTACTACTACGAAGTGTATTAACCCCTATGTCTTATCAACCTGAAGTTATGGACGGTACGGAGTATGGACACCGGCTTCTAGTCCTATCGTACACGTACATTTGTTGTATGAATACCACTCCATTCATTGATTTTGTTCAGATTTTGGAGCTGGTCTTCGAGCTGCGGACTAATGTACCCCTTATGCACGATGCATGAAGGAATGTGGCGTTGTGGCGCATTACCCCGGATCATACGTAGATCCTCAACAGCATCACATGCTTGTCGTTTAATTAGCAAACACGGCGAGAGGGGAATGATTGATCACCACGACGTAAGCCAGCAGCTTTTTTGTTTAATAAGCCTAATACCACCGCGCGTGTTTACATATGTTGGCGCTCAATGGGCGTCAAAACGGGCCATTAGACAAGCTGCAATTCAGCTGCGCAACGAGCACTACCATGCTCGTACTCCTATCGATCCGGCGCGCGTGTTGAGATCCGAGCTTCCGTCGATGGTCGTGGTGCTTGTGAAGGTTCCTCGGCAATGTTGGGATTAGTCCTGGCTATCTGGAGGGTGATGGTGGATGTTGCCGCGTTCTGGCGCAAGGTAACGTGATGGTTTACTCGTCCACATCACCATGTTCTTCCTTCTGATGCCTATGAAGAAGTTTGTAGGTTGGTACACGCGCAGGAACCCGGTCGAGTTATGGCTCGAACTATTGCGAAATGCCGAGACCTTTGAGGACTGGGAAGAGGCGGCGCTTCACCTAGATAATCTTCTCGGGCTCGATCTATGGTATGAATGGCCCGGCATAAGCATTCAGCGCGGCGAATTGACAGGTGTGGCTTCAGGAGAAACAACCCGACCTCAAAATACTACGATTGGAGGCTTATAACAGAACGGTTGGACTCCCTTGTCGTCGCTAGGGAGGGGAATAACTACGAGCTGCTTGTCAACCTCCTCCGATCTGGCCTTGTACGAAACCTTGGGAACATAACCGTGCCGAAGCTATATAACCGGTCCTTCTCGGGAACTAAATACCTCATCGAAGAGTACATTACACAGGTGGCCGAGTCGGTGGAAGACATCAGCACCCTACCCACAAGCGTCGGCTCGAGCCTACACAGCAACGGCAACACCCTAACGAATCAGATGAAGTTGGACTTCATTCATGATACGAGACAGGCTTTTGGGCGAAGCACGCTTGTCCTCCAGGGCGGCGCCATCTTCGGTTTGTGCCACCTTGGCGTGGTCAAGGCTCTGTTTCTCAGGGGTTTGCTGCCGCGCATCATAACTGGCACCGCTACTGGTGCGTTGATTGCTGCTCTCGTGGCAATACACACCGAAGAGGAGCTGCCAGGGGTTCTCAAGGGCGATGGCATCGACCTCACTGCTTTCGCTTCAAAGGGGATCATGGAACATGGCCATATCCCCGCAGAGCAGTCGTTGCGGTCCAGATGGGAGACGCTACTGCGAAGAATCCGTCGGTTCTCTCGCGAGGGGTACTTCCTCGATGTTACGGTGCTCGAGGACTGTGTGAGGGCTAATGTGGGTGACTTGACGTTTGAGGAGGCGTACATCCGCAGCAAGAGGGTCTTGAACATTATGGTGGCAACGGATAGTCAAGGAGGAGGTGTTCCAACTCTCCTTAACTACATCACGGCACCTAATGTGGTACGTATCACAATGTCCCTTGACATGCCGGGCCAATACTGACACAATGGGCTGCAGTTAATATGGACCGCAGCAGTGGCTTCAAATGCGTCTTCACCATCATTGTACGGTCGTCAAAAACCTACGATTTTATGTAAAGATGCACACGGCAACATCGTTCCCTGGGCTCCGGCAAATACGACTGACTTTCACCACTGGACACACGTTTCCTACACAGATCGCGATTCCCCCCTCAGACGCATCGCTGAGTTATTCAACGTCAACCACTTTATCGTCAGCCAAGCCAGACCGTATCTTATTCCCTTCCTGCAGTCTGATATGCACGGCCCATCTTTGCTTGAGACCCGGAGCAAGACAACGCAGCTCTCAGCCTTCCTTGTTCGGATGGTTGGACTAGAAATTAGGCATCGCTTGCGGCAGCTGGATACATTACGTCTTCTCCCTGCAAGTATCCGTCGCTTCTTAGTTGATGAGCAAGTACCGGCTGCCTCAATGACCTTGGTTCCCGAAGTGACGGCTGGTGACTTCGTGCGCCTGCTTGAGACGCCTACTCGTGATACGTTGAATTACTGGATCCTGAGAGGTGAGAGAAGCGTTTGGCCTGCCGTAGCGGCGTTGAGAATTCGATGTGCCGTGGAGAATGAGTTGGATCGCTCGTATCAGGTTGTTCGCAAGTTGAAGGCGGGTGACTTGCGAAGAAAGGCAAGCATGGGCGGGTTTGCGGAAAGTGGACGTTAGGTTTATGTGTAACAGTAGGCGTCTTCTGTATTTATATGAGATATAACTAATCAGAACGGGTATATACAGCATTGAAGCATAGTAACCAAAGGTGTTGAGATAGAGTGAATGGGTCTGACATGCAGGGTTTACAACCACCCGAGTGACGAAAGGCCCGGGAGCCTATTCAACAATACCGTGCAGCTTAATTCAATAAGGCAGAATCCTTGCCGTCCTCATACTGTCGGCTGTTTTGGTCAAGCAGATGGTTCCTCCCCGTGTTATAAAAACCCAGTGACATCCCTCGCAACACTTCTTGTCAACCCTCAACCGCACCAACAAGTTACAATCGCTACTCTCTCCTACCGGGCTATACCTTAAGAAACTATTTCTCTCTCTACGGAATATCGTTCTTTATGAATACGTGGAGAATCTAATTCGAATGGACCTACGGAATCTACGGCATATTCTTTTCATTCGACGGGTTTCTTCTGTCATCTCCTAGAATACGGAAAGAATTTCAACACGTCGAAGTCATGGATTACTTGGAGGTTACCACAGATCCCTCCAATGATTAATATAGAGGCAGATGCCTAAGTTATATGACGAACTGAAGTCTCTCCTGAGGCCCGCCAGGAACGAGATGAGTTCGAACTAGGACCGTCCGAGCACACCAAGACCACTGAATTTAACGCAAGGAGCCACTCCACAAGGAATGACATCGCGCCTGCAGTGCAATTTCTGTTACCAAATCTCACAGCAGCTTCTTGCAATGTTGATATCTTCGAGATATTTGTCACAGCAAGAGGCCTTGCGTTCAGGGCAACCTGGCATTTCCTACACCGGACTCGGACATGATGCTTGCCCAATCCACACTATACCCGTGGTATTCGTCGATAGAGGGAACTACGATGAAGCCCATAAGCAAACTGCCTGCAACCTGAATACATCCCTGTCCTAACCTCGATTCAAGCCCTCTATCTTTTCTATCAATCACATATCAACAGTATGAGGGCTCATTGACAGATGCATAAATGATAGAATTCGACACTCTTGCTGATCCCAAGTTAGGTGGGAAAAGCTGTTGCTTAAATACATGAAAACTTGCTAACTAATTGATCATGACCACCCGGATCTAGGAAAACTAGGAAATCTGACTGTCATGATATCGTCATTGACTTACGGATCCGGCTGTTATTGCAAGCTAGTTGGGAATCAAGG
>JAOALB010000220.1:0-63419 GCA_025331125.1 Mycogone perniciosa
AGTGATCATGTTCTTATTGGCCCGTCGTTCCGATATTCTTCCGGACCCGGGCCTTGGCCTGGTCGGGTCGTGACAGTTATTTAATATTTATAGTTATTAGTATATATAATTAAAAAGGTTTAATATTTTGATTTATTTTAAATATGCTTTTAATTGAAATTAATAAATTACTTAAAAATTATATTAGAATAAAGGCTTAAAGTAATGAATTATCTTTAATTTAATACTTGAATAATTAAAAAGTATTATAAGCTTTTATAGTTTATAATAATTTTAAATTTAGTTTTTATACTTTAAAGCTTAAAGCGCTATTTCTTTAATACTTTAATAAGAGTTAATAGTTTTTTATTATAAGTTTTATAATTATATTTATTAAATAAATACTTTAATAAGAAATATATTATTAATTATAAAATAATATTAAATATTTAATTTAAAGCATTTATTTTTAAAACTATTTTTATATTATAAGTAAAAAAAGTAAAGATTAAAGTAATTATAAATTAAGTTTTAAAATAATTCAATCTAATAGTATAAAGCTGTATTGAATTTTATAATATATCTTTTTTAAGAAGGCTATTTAAAGCTTTATAAACATTAAAAAAGTTTTTAATAAACTATTAATAGAAATCTATAATACTTAAAAAATATTAAAATTTATAAAGGTTTAAAAGTCTCTTTTAATTTATAATTATAGTTATTTCTTTAAAGCTTATTTTAATATTATTAGTTATAATAATTAAGTTAAAATATTTTATTTTTATTATTCTAAATTTATGTTTCTTTTTTTAATTTTAAAACTTATATTAATTTATTACTTTATCACTTTTTATTTATATTATTAATATTCCTTTTATATAATTGAATAAATAAACTATTATTTACGTAAATTATATAAGTTTTGTAAAATAAATTCTATAAAGTATAGTTAATATAATATTAAAAAATACTTAAAGTATTATATAGGTTAAAAGGTATAATAAAGGTTTTAACTAGCTTAAATTAAATTATAAAAGTTATACTTTTTTTATATTTCTTTATCACTTTAAGTTTATTAAAGGCAACTATTATATTTAATTTAATATAAAGTTTAATATTATATAAAATATTTAATGTTCTTTTAAATTAAGAGTAATAAATAATAATTGTTTTATTATAAGATTATTAAAGACTTAATAGTTTTACTAAATATAAATACTGTTTTTAAATTTCATAGTAAAAGGTAAAAGGGTAATATATTTTACTTTAAATCTTTATAATAAAGCCTTCAATTAACTTTTTATTTAATTATTTTTTTATAATTTAAAGTTTATTTAATAATATTAAATAGTTTTTTAAATATAGTAATTTTGTTTTAATAAAAGTTTAATTTTATAGTTTTATAATTTTTCAAAAGGAAATTTATTTATTAATTATAAAAGAAAATAATAATTTTATTTTATAATTAATTAAAAAATTTCTTTTAAAAATTCTTTTTTATTAATTTTAATTTTACTTTTAAAATCTATTAATATTAAACTTTAATATTTTTAAAGGTATTTTCTGCTATAGTAATATATAAAGAGTTTATATAAAGCTATAAAAATAGTATTTATACTGGTATAAAGCTACTCTATATTTATAATATATTTATAAAAGTATGTTTATTAAACCTTAATAGTCAATATATTTTAAATTTGTATTTCTTTATATTTTCTATTAGCCTTATTTAAATTAATTTTATATATTAAATAAATAAACTTTTATATAGTTAAATAAATAAATATATAATAAATATATAAATGTTTATTAAATTAAATTACTTATTGTGACAAACCGTCATACTGTCACGCCAACAGGCAAAAGAATAGGCTAATAATCGCATTTCTAGCAATTATCATGACGGTACCAACTGTATATAAGGGAAAACGTGCTCGGAACGTGACACTTATATAGCACTATTACTATAAGCTTATTAAATATTAATAGTTATTAATTATAAACATTATTAAACTTTATATTAAAGGTTTATATAATTCTATTTATATTCTCATTTTTAATTCTTTATAATTATTAAATTAATAAAGATAATAGTAAATTTACTTTGATATTAATATAAAGCTTATATATAAATCCCCTTTTCTTTATTAAAGTATTATTTCCTTTAATATATTTTTAATACAAATTTAGAATTTTACTTTCTTTTTAATATTCTTTTTTTAATATATTATTTTATTTTTTATTAATAATATAAAGTATTAACTTTCAAGCTTTATTTAAGATAATAATATTATATAAAATAGTTATTAAGTTATAAATTATTAATATAATATAAGTTTCAAGGCAATAATTTATTAAATAATATTATAGATTAAACGTAATTATTAATATAGGCTAATTAATATTAAAATTATATTATGATAGTTTTAATACTTTAAAAATCAAAAGGTTTTATTTAAAGAATTCGTAATAAAAATATATATATAATTTCTAATATTTTTATGTTTTTATATTTAAAACTATATAACTAATAAACTGTATTATTACTTTATCATTTATCAATATAAAGCTCTAATTTAAATAATTATATTATCAAAGTTCAGAATTTCTAAAAGAAATATTCATTTATAAAGCTTTATATTAAATAATTATTATTAATAAAAGTTAATAACATTATTAGCAAATATATAAAAATTAATAAAATAAATAAATAATAATGTATTATTTATAGTATTTAAAATCAATAATTTATTATTATTAATAATTTATTATAATTATAATAGTATAAAGTTTACAACGTTTTTTAATATGTTATTATATTCTTTAATATAATATTATTAAAAAGCTACTTTTTATTTTATTTTTTTATATACATAAATATATTATTAAAAGTAATTAATCTTTTAATAAATTAACTTTATTAATATAATATAAAAATAGGTTTTTATAATAAAATAAAATATTTCTTTAAAGTAAAAAGTATTAATATTATAAAAATAAAAAAGTAAAGGTTTATGGTATTAATATACTTTTCTTTTAATTAAAAATATATATTTTAGTTTAAAGTATTTCAATACTATTACTTTAATATATTTTATATTTTAAAAAGCTATTATTAGTTTTTTATAAAGTTTAAAGTTTTATAATATTAACTTTTCACCTTTTTATATAGTTATTAATTATATATTAATTACTATAATAATAATATAAATTAGAATATTATTAATATTCTTTATATTTTTAAGTAAAAAATATAATGTTTAATTATATAATATTATTTATATTTATTTTATTTTAAAATATTTAATTCAGTTCAAAATGAAGTTTATTACAAATATATTTATTATTTAACTTTTTAAATTTATAAATACCTTTAAATTTAATATAATAAATTTGCTTTTAAAAGTTATAAACTTTTTCATTAAAGGTCTTTTAAATAAATAAATAAATTTTATTTATAAGTTTATTACTGTTATTAATAAAAGCAGTAGTTATTTTTTAAATCTTTTAAAATATAAACTATTAACTTTTGAAATATTAATTTTATTAATTTAAATTATTAATTTCTAAAATTTAATAATAAAACTTTAAAATAGTTTTTTTATTATATAATAAATCTTAAATTATGAAAGGTTAAAGGTTTTATACTATAAGTTTAAAGATTTAATAAAAGTTTTATTATTTCTTTATCTTTATATTATATAGTTATTTTCTTTTATTATTATATAATTAAATACTTTTTATATTAAATTATAAATATTATTATTTAATTAATTGCTAACATAAACATATATTTATAAAAAGTATTAAAATATTTGATGTCAATTATAATATTATATAATATAATAGAATATCAATTTATATATTTATATTAATAAATATTTCGACGTTTATTTTATGTATTAAATATACGTTTAAAGTTTTTAATTTAATATTTCAAGATATTATTACTTTTAGCTTTAATAAATCTATTAATTATATTACTTTAATATTAAACTTTATCTTTCATAAACTTTAAGTTTTTAATAATAATAGTATCTTTAAACTTTTTTTTTTAAAGTTATATTAAAGTTATACTTTTAGTTTTAAATATAATTCAAAATAATATATAAAAGCTTTTTAAGTTTTAATATTTAGAATTATAAAATTAAATTATAATTATTATTATAAGTTTGTAAAATTATATAAATATAAAGCTAATTATAAAAGTAATTAATAAACTTTACTTTTTAATTAAAATCCCTTTTTATATTTTTATTTTTAGTTTAATATTTTTAAATTTAATATAGGCTAAAGAATTAAATATAGGTTAAACAGTTAAGTTAAAGTAGATTTCTTATTAGACAGATATAAGCTTTTAGGCTTAAAGTCTTACTATAGTTAAAGATTAGTAAATTTCCTATAAAGTATAAGGCTTTTTATAATATGGCAATTAAGCTATTAGTGACTTTATTAATTCTTTTTAAGTAGGGTTAAAGGCTAAAGGTAATAGTGCTGTTATTATAAAAAAGTATAACCTATTATAATATATAGAATAGTAGGTTAAAGTAATATTTTTATTATAATTCAAACAAAGTAAAAAGCTATAAAAATATAGTTTAAAGGTATAAAACTAAGCTATGATATAAATATATATTTTATGTTTTTTAACTATATATTTTATATTTTATAAATATATAAATAAAGTTAAAAACTATACTTAAATATTTAAATAAATTATATTTAATTTAAAATATATTTATTTATTTATATCTTTCTTTTAATTTAAATAAAGTTACAAATACTTTTAAAGTTTAATACTATAAATTACTTTTCTTTATATAGTTTATTTTATAGTTCTATAAATAATAATAATAAACTTTTATTTTTAAAAATAGCTTTATTAAATCATTAATAGTTTATACTTAATTATAATTTACTTTTTCTTTTTTATATAAATATAATAAAAGTAATTATTTTTTTAAATTTCATTTTTAAATAAATTATATTTATAATTAAATTAAAAGTAATCTTTTTAACTTTTCTTTTAATATATTCAAAGGTTTTATATAAAACCTTTACTTTACAGTTAAAGCCTTTTTAATAATTTAATTATTAATAAAACTTTATTATTATATAATAAAGTTAACTTTTTTTTAATTAATATAAAAGTTATTATATTTTCATTTAAAATAATTAAAAATCATATAATATTCCTTAATATTTATTATATTATAAGAAATTACTTTCTTATATTTAATTATCCTAAACTTTAAAATAATCAATCTTTTATTTAATTTATATATTATTATATATGAAAGCCTTTATTCTCAATTAATAAAGTTAATATAACTTTCTTTTAAAGTAATTACAAATAATTTATACTTATAAATATAATAAAATTATTTATTATTTTAATAATTTTGAATATATATAGCTAATATCCTTTAATTATTATTTTTAATTGAAAATATAGTAAATCTTTATTATTACTTTTACTATTAAATATTTTAAAAGATATAATTTATTAATTATAACTTTATAGCCTTTTTATAAATAATATTATTAACTTTTTAATTTTTCTTTTTTTATATAAACTTTATAGTTAATTAAAGGTTTTTAAAGTAAATATTACTTTTCTTTTTATAAATTACTTTTTATAAGTAATTAAGTTAAATTCATTTTAATATAGTTTTTTTATAAGTTAATTAATCTTTTAATCTTTTAAAATAAACCGATGTTTTATATATTTTTATATTTATTATTTTTAAGTCTCTTTATAAACAAATAATATATTTTCTTTTCTTTAATTATATATATATTTTAATAACATATATAATATATTATTCATTCATCATAAACATCAATCTTATTATTTAACTTCTTTACATATCATATACTTCAAGTTATTATACTTTAAATAATACTATTAATTATATTTAAACCTTTTATCATAATTAGAGTATTATTTTATTAATTGCTTTTAATAATAAATATAATAGTTTATAAATTTATACTTTTTAACTTTTTATAGTTAATAATATTATTTTCAAAGTTTTAATATTTAATTTAATAATAATAATTGAAAAGTTTAAATATTTTATAGTTATAATTTAATTCTTAAAAGTATTATGATTCTATATTTATTTTATAAAGTAAAATAAAATTTTAATTTACAATATATTATACTATATTTTTTTTAAAAGTATATTATATATTTATTTATAATATAAATAACCTATAATATAATATAGTATTTTTAATAAATAAAGTTATTTATAATATAGTCTTTTTATATACAAAGATATATAAACTCTATTTATGTAATCAAAGTAATTAATATCACTTTAATAACTATTTTATTCTTAACTTTATTTATATATAAAGTTAGTTATATAAATATAGGCTTAATTTATTTTATTATATATTTATAATAACCTTTTCAATTAAATTTAAATAATATTTACTTTATTCACTTTTAAAATTATTATTTATAATTAATATATTGTTTAATTTTAAAACTATAATATTATATAGTTATAGTTTATATTATAATAGACCATTTTTATTTTTATTATTAAATTTATTAACATTAGTTTATTTTTCATTATATATAGTAATTTAATTTAAATATTAATCATTAATTAATATAAATATTTTCTTTGTTTAAAATATGATTATATTTATTTAACTTTATATAAGTAAAGTTCAAGTTTTTTTTTATTAAATCATTTAAATATAGTAAATATTTATTTTCTTTAAAAATATTTTTAAAAGTTTAAGATTTAAGTTTTAATTAATATCTTTTTTAATTTATTATAAATATCTTTTTAAATTATTTTAAATATTATTTACTTTTATATTTATTTCATTTATAAATAAAATAGTTATTATTATAATACATAATCTCATTGAATAATATATAATTATTAGTTTTTAAAATTATATTAACCTTTTATTTAGAATTTAATATAAATATTTAAAGTTTATTAATCTTTTATTTTTATAGAGCTTTATAGTTTTATAAAAAGTATTTTAGTTTATTATAATTATAATAAATGACTTTTACTTTTCCTTTTTAAATAGTATTTAACTTTGGTTAATTAAATCTTTTATTATTAAATTTAATAATATATTATTTTTACCTTTTAGTTTAATTTATATATTTTTAATACTTTTAAATTTATTTCAATTACTATTTTCTTTTATATTTAACTAAAGTTTATACAATAAATTAATTATATTTCTATATCCTTTAATAAATTTAATAATATCTTTATTTTAAAAGAGTTTATAAACTTTTCTTTCAACTTTTAATTAAGATCTATTATAACAGTATTTAATAAAAGTAAAGCTTTTTTATTTAATTTTAAAACTATAGTTTTTAAAGTATATAATATAAAGTTATTGAAGTATTTCCTTTTTGAATTAAACTTATAAATTTATATTCTATAATATATTCTTTATTAATATTATTTAAAATATTTATAAACTCTTTTTAACAATGATTGTAATTAATAAATATAAAGTTTATTTATTTATTAACTTTACCTTTATTATTAAAAGAATCCTTTAAATAAATTTAAATTATTTTAAAGTATTGCCTTTAAATTATGTGATAGTTAAAGAGACTTTATTCATTTTTATATCAAATTTAATTAAAAAGTACATAAATTACTTATATAATTAAATAAAGAATAATGTATATACTATAATACTTTTATTAAAAGGCTTAAAAGGCTATATCTTAAATAACTTTTCTAAATCTTTTAAAGGTTAATTCCTTTTAACGTTTAATATAAAGTATAAAGTAAATAAAGTTTAATTTTATAAATTTATAGTAATTACTTATTATTAATTATTTATTAAGATTTAATAGGTTTAATAATTAAATATAACTAATATTACTTTTAGTTTATATAGTTAACTTTTATATATTAAAAAGCTTTTTTTATATAAATATAAAGTTATTTTATTTTATTATTTTTATTTTTATTTTTACTTTTATTTATATTATTATTTTTATTATTATTTTAGTTTTAATAAAAAAGTAAAATGAAAGGTAAAGTATTAAAGTTATTAAAAAGAATTTTATAATAAATATATTTATAATATTATTTAAGATTTTTAAATAGTCTTTTCAATAAAGATTATTAATATATAATAATTTAAGTGAATTCTTAAATAATAAATTAAGGTTTATAGGTTTATATTAATAAACAGGTTAAAAATAAATATTAAATAAAGTAATATAGTTCTGATTTTATAAAACAAATAGGTTTAGTAAATCTAATTTACTAATAACTATCTATATAAGTATATTAAATAATTATAATTTATTCAATTTTATACATAAAATAAATATATAGTAAATATACTTGGATCATATATAGACTATAGTTATATAAAATTACTATAACTTGTACTTTATAATTTAAGTAATTTATTAAAAGGGAATTAAAGCTTTAAATATATATATATATATATATATTATTACTAACTAAAATAAAATATAGACACTGCGCTTTTTATAAAACTATAAAGCTATAATTCAGTAACATAAAGACTAAAAGATACTGTAGATTATTTAATTATACTATCTGCATTTAAAAGCAATTAATAATTACCTATTTATAGCTTAATAGCTATAGAATTATAAAGAAAGTAATATATTAAAAGAAAATATAAGTTAATTTTTATTAAGTTAAATTTATTTATTTATTTTCATAGTTTTATACCTCCTTAATTTAATAGTTACTTAAATAAATAATTAACTTTTTTTAAATAAAGTAATAAAAAGGAGTATAAGTATATTAATTATATTAGTTACCTTTAATAAAGTAATTTATAGCTTATAGTAATCCAAGTAATCTTTTTTGCTTAATTGGTTGTTCTATTATTCTTCCAGGGTATATATTGCCTTAGAGACTTTATATAACTCTAAAAGGGTTGAATTATAATAACCAAACCTTAATATATTCCTAGCTATACCTTTCTATAAGCCTTAAGGCTTTTTTACTTTTTATAGTATAATAATAATATTTACTTTAACCTAGCTTTCTGTACTATAATAGTGTATATTATTGTTTAGTTTAACTATATTATTATAAAGTATATACTTAATTAACTATAAATGCCTTTAAATCACTTTTATTCATAAACCTATAATAATACCTTTATAGCTTAACTTTTACCTTTTAAATCTGATTAATAATAATAATAATTCTTATTATTAATTTTATCTTTTTAATTAAATATTAAATAAAGGTTTAATCTAATAAAGAAATAAAAGTAACTTTTAAATAAAACGTTTCAAAATAAATAATTAAAAATAAAAATCTTGAAGTATAAATTAAAATTAAAATTAACACTTTACATAAAACTTTAGTATTAAATTTTAAAAATAATAATTTATTTAAGTATTATTAAATTGAAAGGTTTAAATAGTTTAATAATAAATAAAGAAATATAATTAAATATTAATGAAAATATATTAATTAATACTTTGACATTAAAACTATTTCAATAAATAATTAATTAATCTTTTTAATTAAATTTAAAAAGGTTTTATATTTTATAAGTCTTTTAAAAAATTATATATTAATTATAATAATAAAACCTTAATATTATTATTAATTTTAATAATTTTATTTAATAGTATTAAATAATATATATAATATTTCTATTAACTTTAATAAATAATATAAAATACTTAGTTTATTTTAAAAAGTATTATAATCTTTCAATAATTTATATATATTAAATAGAAGTTTTAAAAACTTTATAGTAAAGTTTTTATGTTAAATAATAAATATAATAAAATTATTGAATAAATAATAAAAGGTTCAAAAATAAAACTCTTTTAAAACTTCGTAAATATTATAAAGATTTAAATAATTAAATTAAATAATATTAACTTTAAAAAAGTATTTATTATAATACTTTTTTAATTATTAAAATAAATTAATAAATTATAATAATTAAACTTTAATAATATTTTAATATTATTGATAAATTTAACCTTTTAATAATATACTTTTTTTAAATAATTATAAAAATAATAATATTATTATTATTTTATTAATTTTTAATTTTTATTAAATTAATTAATTATACCTTTTAAAAACTTAAGTTCAATTTATAAATTAAAGAAATAATTAACGTTTAGTAAAGATTATAAATAAAAGTTAATTATAAATAATAATATTATGTTAAAATAAATTTATTATTACTTTTCTAATTAAAAACTATTTAAAATTTAAATTAATAAATAATAAATCCCTTTTTATGTAAACTATATTAATTTTTATATATAATATTTATATTAATAAAAAGTTTTTAAGAAATAATAACTTTATACTATAAGCTCTTATTAATTATACTTTTCTTAAATTATAAATACTGTTAATAATATAAATATTTATACTAATATTTTATAATTTAAAAAATATAATCTTAATATTAATTAAAAATAATTAACTATTACTTTTAGATTTTATTCCTATTACAATTATTACTTTTTAAAAAATATTAGTAAGTTTATATAAATCTTTATAATAATTAAAATAAAAAGTAATTTTATTAAAATTAATTTAGAAAAATATATATTATTAATAATTAATATTTAAGACTACTTTAAATAAAGTAAAGGATAATTTAATTAAATAAAAAATTGTATTATATTAATAATTATAAATCAAAAATAATTTTAAAGAACTTATAATTTAATCAAAAGGAAATTCATAAATTATATATTATATTAACTTTAATATTAAATTAAAACTGTTTTATAATTTATAAATATAATAATACCAATAATAAAGAAATATAACTATAAATGATTTCAAATTAAATATATATAAATGTCGCGTTCCGAGCACGTTTTCCCTTATATACAGTTGGTACCGTCATGATAATTGCTAGAAATGCGATTATTAGCCTATTCTTTTGCCTGTTGGCGTGACGGTATGACGGTTTGTCACAATAAAGCGCTAAGAGCAGACCTCTATATTAATATAATATAAAGTAAAATTAAAGATATAATTTAGTTATATAAAACAATATATTAATCAATATAAGTGAAAGGGATTAATCTTTAATAAAGGAAATATAGTTTATTTATATCATTATTTCTTAGGAAAAAAGACTATAAATATAAAACAATAAAATCAAATAATAAATTAAATTTACTTAATATTCTATATTTTATTATTTAAAAAAGTATTATCAAGTAAATTAAAACATAAATTAATTATCAGTTTAATTAAGGTTTTATTAACTAACTAAATATATAAAGTTAAAGGAATTAAACCTATAAAAATAAAAAATAAAAAGTATTGGTATTTAATAAAGTAAAAAAGCTATAATAAGGAATATAACTTTTAATACCGTAAAAAATACTTTAAATACTTTTAAATAACTTTGCAATAATTTTATTAAAATCTAAGCCGTTTAATTAAAAGTCTAATAAAGTATTAAAAGTAAAAAGATTAATACTTTAAAAGTCTTAAACCTTTTAAAGGATTTTTAATTCCTACTGCTTTAAATTTTCCAATTTATTTAAAGATTTTAATTTATACATAACTATCTCTTTACCCTTAATTTACAGCTATTATCTTTAATAATAAAAACGCTTTAAATAATTTAAAGCTTTATTTATTTCTATTTAAGCTTTATATAAACCTTTATTATAAACTAATAAAAGTTCTTTTATTAATATTTTAATAAAATAAAAGTATTTTCATTTAAAAATAATATTTAATATTTAAAAATAGTTTTAACTATAACATTAAAAAAACACTTTTAAAACAATTTATAGGAATTTAATATAACCCCTAAACTATTATGTCAATAATTAATATAAATATATTTACCATACTTTTAAAAGTAATTATTTATATAATACTTTAAGCTATAAAAAATAATAAAAGTAAAATATAATATAAAAACTATTAATATTAGTTAAATTTATAAATTTATAATAATAAAAAGTTAATTTACTATAAATAAGCTATAAACTATTAAATATAATAAAATAATTAAAAAAAAAGATATTATATATAAAAAGAAAAAAATAATTAAAATAAATTTTAAAAATAAAATTAATAAAAGGGGGATATTATATTATAACCTAACTATATTAAAGATTAAGTTATATAGATATAAAAGAATATTAATTACTTTAATTAATTATTAAAAAGTAATCACTATATTAAAAGTAATTACTTAAATACTTACTACTTTAAAATATATAATTATTTATTTAATTACTATACTATTATAGTAATTACAGTAATATTTACTAAAATATTAGTAATTATATATCATCTTCTTTATCTATATATAACTAGCTTATTACTTATTTAATATAGTTATTTAAACAGTTATTAACTAATTGCATTTACTAAAACCTTTTATTTTATAGAATTATAACTATATTACCTTACTTAATATTTATCTTTAACCTCTCTATTAATATAGACCCATGAACCTTGGTTTATCCCTTAAGAATCAGCCCGGATCATTATACCTATACTAGGCTAAGTAAAGGAATTAATAAAGGTTTACCTAAAAGTTATATACTTGAATCTTATATATAATGTAATTATGACTTAATAAGGCAAAAAGTGGATTTTACCTTAAAACAGGACGAAAGTGTTATATCTACCTACTCTACATATAATAGGCTGTAGTTAAAATAGTGCTTTGTGCCTAATTACATTGCATACTATATAAGCCACAAGTCCCACCCAAATAGTCTGTGCGGAAAGAAGTTTAATACGAAAAACATAGATACTTATTTCGCTCTTTACTGTCTTATGTAATATTGTTAGCTAGATAACAGTAGGGCGGAACGGCTAAGGCAGCCAAATATAGCCTAATCAAACCCCGGACTAAGCCACCTAAGTAACTGGGCGTAATGGGGTCCCGTCCTTTATCCACTCTCTTTTCAACCGCCTAATTGCTAGCTCCAACAGTATGCCTGGCAGCGGCAGGGCGTAACCTGAAACCTGAGACAGGCAAGGGCTTCGGATGTCGCGATGGCCTTTTTTTCTTTATTGGCTCACGCGACAGAGTGCGGAGGCTTTTCTATGCGACTGAGAAAGTTTCAATAAGAAGCCATTTCGTAACTTTACTCCCAACACGTTCGGCCCACTTGCATAGAGTACGCAACGCAGAACTGCTTAACGCGACCCGGTTAATTCTATAGTGAAGCCTTATTTATTATAGATTTCCAAACGGCTTATCTGCTAGTATAACTAAATAGTATAGCTTTATTTTATTTAATTAAGCTATTTTAGTTTTTATTAAAATTCAGTTTAGTTATTTATTATAATTATAACTATTGCTATTAAAGTTAACTAATAGATTTAAGGGTATATATAAATCTTTTTTATTTTAAAAAGTAATTTATTAAATTTTAGCTTTTCTTTACATCTTTTATTAACAAGATTGTTTATGTCACGGCCCGACCATTATAAGAACGTGACATGGTACGTACCCGGAGGAACCTCGGATGGACGAACCAATTAGCATTGGATCACTTGGGTCACCACGGACTATAAAGTGATCCCAGTGAGCCAACGGAAGGACTCACCATGGATCACTAGGAAGACAAATGTGATCCAAGGTGATCTACGATTATTCCCTTTGTATATATACGACTGGCTTGTCACTCATTTAGTATAGTTACTTAGACAGTCGTTAACAATTGCATTCACCAGAACCACCTGTTCTACAGAATCGTGACTACGTTACCCTGCTCAGTATTCATCCCTGACCTCTCTGTCAACATAAACCCACGAACCTCGGTTTGACTGTTGAGAATCAACCCGGATCGTCACAGTTTATTATAATTTATTTAATTAAAAATTGCGTTTATTTAAATTATATAATATTATAAAGGTTTTAAGTATAAAGACTTTATAAAGAAACATTTAAAAAGAATTATAAACGAATAAGTATATAATATATATAAAAGTTTTATTTTAAGATTTAATTTAATTTAATATAGTTAATAATTTAATTAATTTAATTTAACTACTTTTATTAATTAAATAAATACTATTTAATAATAGGCTTATTATAAATTAATTAATAGAGGTCTTTAATTAAATTAATTGAATTGAAATTAATAATAATAACGGTAATTAATTAGCTGCTACCGCCGCCCTCTTACTCCCTTTTTTCTCTACTCCCTCCTCCTTCATTTAAATCGCCAGCTAAAGATAGTGATACTAGCTGGCTGCAATTTATATAATTCTACGGTATTTCCGCAACCTTATTCTCACCCTCGTTATTCTCTTTACCTATCACGCTATAATACTCTCTTTAATTAACCCTGCTCTTAACCATAATCGAAGAGTCATCGCTATCCCGATCGCTAATGTAAATGACAGGAATGGATTTATGGCCGGATCCGGAATCAACACTCATTTGTATGATTTCATCAGCTAGATTTTATGTATTTAAGTAGCAGCTTTTCCCACCTAACTTGGGATCAGCAAGAGTATCGAGTTCTATTATTTTTGAGTTATCTATGTGCCCTTATACTGTTGATCTGTGATTGATAGTTAATGATTCGAGGTGCAACTGACTTGGAGCAACTATGGCACCATTTACTGAGAAAAGTCGTTTGGGCTGAGCCGACATCAGGGGTACTAAGAGAATATCGATAGCTATTCAGGAAAGATGAGGGTATTCCTCCTACTTTAATATCCTATATTAGAATAGATCGCTTACTTGATAGTCGTTTAAATAAGTATCCAAAATCCAGCGGTCAAACTCATCCTCGGGTGCGTTAGTATCAATAATCCAATCGATAAGATATTGTTGGAATGCCTCTTTCATAAAGTTCGTCTTTCACGCGCTAAATATGGCTTGCTCTTCGAGAGATAGACATTGAGGTTAAACATCGTGTCGATTGACCGTTGCTTAACGGGGAGAAGAGGGCTTTCTTTACACCTCTTTCGTTTCCGCTTGCCTATCGGATCGTCTAGGCCGTAAGCCTCGTAGAGATAGTATTTAGCGTTTACAATATTATAAGCATTAAAAGAAACTAGCTCCTATT
Source organism: Mycogone perniciosa (assembly GCA_025331125.1). Lineage (NCBI taxonomy): Eukaryota > Fungi > Ascomycota > Sordariomycetes > Hypocreales > Hypocreaceae > Mycogone > Mycogone perniciosa. Next base: position 15,029 of record JAOALB010000220.1, read on the forward strand.
TCCTTATATAGCGCTAATATACTTATTTCTTTTACTTTAAATTTATCTATAACTTAATATTAAAACTGTATCACTATATTTATAATATAAAAGCTTTAAGGCGCATTATTTTTATATACCTTAGGAATTTTAATTAAAGGAAGTCTTTCTATACTTTATTATTTATTATAAAAAAGGAGATAAAAAGTTTTTAAAGGCATTAAATAGATTATTTATATTATTATAATTTTTATTTTTATTTTTTTAGTTTATTTAATAATATTTAAAGTATTACTTTTTTAAAATAAATACTATTTAATAATTATATTACTAATATTAATTAAATATAAGGATATATCTACTTTATTATACGCTACAAATTCAATAAGCTAGTCGAACCTTATATTATATAGTTAAAATATTTAGCGGTCGACTAGCGCGTGAATACTCTTTACAAGGAGCTGGTTTAGTAGGCCCTCCAGCTGTAGGCAAATAGATGGACCAATTGAAATATGGGACCATTGATCCACTCGGCTGGCAGGGTAAGGATCGTCCAAACCTGGTAAAAGATTCCAACATTGTCTACTATGGAAAGTGCATGGCCCCAAAACTTGTTGACATCCAATTCGCGATTTATACCACTGAAGTCCATGCTGAACTCGAACATGAAGCTATCGACAGGTACCCAATCAACTACACAATTTGCAGTGTACACCAGTTGATCGACAGCACAATCAGGTCATTATCGCCAACAATTCATCAGGGTTCACCATGTAAAGATAATGAGACCAGCTTCTAATACCATCTTTTATTCTTCCCAACAAACTTCAATCCTAGACTGCCAACTTATTTTCTTCTTTATATCCAGAGTAGATAAGGAGATGTATCCCCCTTAATACCTATAGTTCCGTGTGAAAACACACAATTGCTATATATCCAGTAATCCATCTACCCTTAACAGAAGAGAAACCCACCCTTGTAATATGAAAAACGAAACCCCGTTCTTCTCTATACCACCAACTATGCCATCAGCTGCAAGTCTGTATGGATCTTACGCTGAAATCCACACTGTTCTCGCTCATAACCTCAATCCGACGATGTTAACAGTCAGCTCTCCATGAGTACTGACGTCGTTGTCTTGCGGGAAGAAGACAGGCACGCTTCCGCAAGCCATGCAGCCGTGCTCCATGAGATCTCTGAAAAGCTTCTTAATGAGGTCGCCCTTAATACCGCCGGTGCCCTTCAGGAATGCGCAGTAACGCAGACCCCACGCGAAGCCCGACACGCAGGCGATATGGTCTCCATTATTGTACGTCTTTCCATCATCGATGTTGTTGATTGCTGGTAGCATTCGGTTGATAGGGTCGCGGCCCAAACTTGAGCTACAGTCTGAGCTGCCACGGCAGTTAATGCCGAGGGCAGAAACTGAAGCGCTCAGAGCGACGGTAGCAAGGATCAGTGGGTTATACATTGTAATGTAATGGTTATAATGAAAGGCTTAATTTTGAGGGTCTTGAACTTGAGGTATGGGATCTTGAAGGATAGAAGTAGAGTCTTGGTTGTCACTGCATCTCAGCTTCGATGCGGACTCAAGGTGGGCTATATATACACACACACATGCATATATACATATATACATATATCGAGTAATAATATAATTCCGTAATATTTAATAAGATATATGGGGAAGGAGTATAGTCTTTCAGTGCTAGATAGCTTTTATCCAGACTACGGAGTACTGTCGGATAATATCGGAATATAGTAGTAGGAATACGAGATCGACAGCTTTACTTTTACGGCTAAATGCTATTTAAAGGATTACTTACACAGCTTCTCTTCGTATATAATAATAACGGGGAAGGAAGCCAATTAGCAGGAAAGGGAGGATAAGGAATATACACTTTGTGATAATATGTTCAGGCTGATTACATAACAGTATTATCCAACAATTACATAAAGGACTATAGGAGGAGCTCTAGAATTTCACAGACAGTATCTATTAAACTGCTATACTAGACCAGTAAAAATAAAGTATACATCTTAGTAAGTGTAGCTAATAGTATAGCTTATATTTATGATAAATTTCAGGATCGATCCTTTTAACTTGATCCTATTCCTCACAATCTCTTCTCTTTAAAATAAATACTGATTATACTGCTTTCTCCCTTCTGGCCGTAGTTAGCGGGGTTTAATGGGATCAGCTGCAGAGAAAAGTATGCTTAAAGACGGGGGTTAGATATAGAAACCCACAAGACCTAAACCAAGAAATTAAGGTTATACGACTACCTATTAAATGTGTTAGACTATAAGCTGAAATGGATCCACTTCCACTATTCAATAGAATGCAGACTATTTAATACGAGGTTTAGATTATTACGACATATGCGCGGCTCCGCAACCCCGACTGCACAGTTTTCTTAAGAGTATGCACGAATCCCAACTGAAAATACTATAGATAATATCCTAAACGCTTCTCTGTTAAAGCCTCTTTACAGCACTAATACCTACTAATAGTTTGTAAATCAAGATGTACTACTCTGTAGTCAAGTCCGCGCATTTCATAATACTTTACAATCATATTTATAGATACTAAGCACTCAGTAGTGTCTACTTTCACCCGTTTTACTGCTGACTTGTTTCCTCTAAGCAATAACAATTAGTGTATTTCCCGGTCCGTATATGTATATAATTACGCGTATAATCGTGATGGGTACTACAGATAAGTGCAGTTAGTATATACGATAGATAAGCGCGGCTTCTATGTCGGCAAATATTAGACTTGTAGTGCCCGATTTTTCAGCACTCCTGTTTAGTGTATCTGTAGGCTTGAGAGGGGGCCTTAACCGTGCTACGCCCTACTTTTTCGCAGGTTCGGTTTCCTCCCAGCTCGTAAACTGGTGCTCCCTGGCCACCCAGCCACCCCGACCACCTAGCCATTTTTCCTAATATTCAATATGTTTACTTTGTTTTCTCGATCAATATAACTTTAAGCCTTTAAATAGCTATAGAACAGAATATTTAATTAGCTATTAATTGCCTTAATGTCAATCCCGGCGATAAAATTATAACAGTTGCTCGTTAACTTAATGTACCGCGTAGCCGTCTACGAAGTCGTCTTGCCGGCAACACAGACTTACTAGCCGTCAATACACCAATATAAAACTATCGCAACCAGAAGTCTCCTAACCCGCTGCGACAGTCGGGGACCTAAGTCATAGCTAGCAGTTCATCACGGCAGACATAGCTATACACGGCAGGCCAGCGAGTCCGCTCTATCTATGGGCTTGAGGCGGTGAAGGATAGGCCGTTGCTGCCAGTGGGACTAGATCTATATGACTGGCTTTCTGACCTAATATAGTCATGCTCCCGGGCCAGGATATTGTTGACATATATGCCCTTATATTGTTGATCTATGGTTGATAGCAAGTTTTGCGCCTTTAGCTGATGCATTAAAATTATGTCACGACCCTACACACCAGTGCACGTGAACACGGTTAAACCACGGGTCAGTGAACCAATCAGGATTGGATCACGGAAGAACGACAGACTCACGACGTGAGCCATGAGATCACCAGTGAGCCGTCAAGATCACCAGTGAGCCGTCAAGATCACCAGTGAGCCATTCAGTATACCAACGCTCCTTATGAATCTCCTTTGTATATAAGACTGGATAAGTCACGATCTTTAGTATAGTTACTTAGACAGTCGTTAACCAAATTACATTCACCAGAACCGCCTGTTCTACAGAATCGTGACTACGCTACCCTGCTCAGTATTCATCCCTGACCTCTCTGTCAACATAAACCCACGAACCTTGGTTTGACTGTTGAGAATCAACCCGGATCGTCACACTTTTATTTTACCTTTTTATTAAACGTAAAATAATAATAAAAATAATCATATAAATAAGAGTAAAAATAGAAATAAAGTTAATAAAATAAAATAATTATATACTTATATAAAGGAAGTATTTTAATATATAAAACTTAATTATATAAATTAAAAATAATATTATTAATATTTAATTATTAAAAACGCTAAACTTTAAGAAATAATTTATCAATAATAAATAACTATTATAAATTTATAGAATTAGGCTTTACCTGCTTTAAACTTTATATTAAACTTTAAAAGAAATTAACCTTTAAAGGATTTAAAAGAGTTACTTAAAATAAAGCCTTTTAAGCCTTTTAATAAAAATACTATCATATTTTAATTATTTTTTATTTAATTATATAATTATTTTACTCCTCGATGCCGTGTTATGATTGGTCCGGCAAAATGCACACTCGAATACGGAGTACTACATACCTCCAGACGATGCTGTGACCCCGCTGCTCTGTCTTCTGGGTCCACGTCACGACTTCGGCCGGACGATTGAAATGATTTTGATGGAATGTCAAACCGCCGGGTGAGTAGGTACCATTTGCGGCCCGCGGTTTCTTTTTGCGACCTGCTTTTGGGGTTGGTGTCGATTAGGTAATAATTTACAGGCCTGACGCCATTTTTGGCTGTAAAGGCGCACTGTACAGGCCACTATTTATATGGGATGAAATTTCATCCATACATACGTAAACAAACCAAGCAACACTTCATCAAAGCATGATGGAATCCTCGTGTTTCATTAGCATGTGTGAAGACTTGTTCTTCTGGCGTTTGAACCAGCGCGGCTGGTTCAAAACACGCCGTCTTCAACTGCAATCAGTAGAATTTGTATTTGACGGAACTCTTGGCTTGCCAATACTTGTTTCGACGTCCTATGTACCATGTGAATCTCGCACGTCATTATCCACTTGGGCTTATGATTTCAGCTACAACTTACAACTATGTGAACATAATCAAGACAAGAGCTTATATTAATAGTGTGTCTACGGCCTGCTGGATTGGCTACTTCAATTTTACTTTGTAGTCCAGTTGGCCCTGCGACATTATACATATCATTGCATTAATCTCAAACTGAAACAAAGTAGTATTTGTGACGGCTGCAGGCTTCAAGACAACTCACTGCCATTGCGTGTTAACCATAGTCAACAATGGGCTTCCCGCTTCTTGATGTTCCTATAGATATTTGGTTTGAGATCACTAGTTGGCTGTCGCCGCACGAGAAGTTGAAGTACTTGAAAGTACATCCTGCCGCTAGGTCGGTATTTGACTATTCCCAAATCAAGCATTTACAACTATGGACAAGCATATTCAAAGACTGTTCGTGGGTTGATAGTGCTCTTTCTTATGGTCTATATCCCGTCCTCATAGGCTGCGACCTGGAAAATGTTCTCAACGGCAAGGCGACAAACTCGTACCTTACACTGTTTCTAGAGGGAAATACGAATGAGCAATTCCGCAAAGCTGATACTATGGATGCATTTTTCAACTCCCTCAACTCCTCCCAGATCTCCGTTTACAAAAGAGAAGCAAGATACAAAGCTTTCATATTAAACTTCAGTTTCATTCTGCAGCCTGAAACAGCCATGTATGTGCCTTATGCGAGGCGATTATTCAGGGGCGACGGTGTGGAGGAAATAGTGTTTGCGATATTTTACTTAGACAAGGAATCAAAGCTCTTCAAAATAAAGTCCACGATGACAACCGGCAATTGTTTAAAGATTACATTGCCGGGAGTTTGTGGAAACCGTGATTGCTTGTTCCAGCTCGCTCAGCCACAAAGGAAAACGCAACTGCTGTTGTAGGTCCTGATGTACCTAGATTAGTACCCAATTTAGCCTAAACTGTACTCTGTAGGTACAATACAATACAATTTATTAACACCTGGCGGCTAGGCCGAAAGGGCAACTTTAGATAGTGTCTGGAGTACAGATGCGTTTCTCAAATTTTACCATAATCTCCCTCAAGCCCATTATCCTTCTTCTGTTTATGCCCTCTTGTGTGCTTTATTTTTGCGCATTCTCGTGGTTTAGTACATAGTATCCTTAGGAAGCTTCTCTTCTCGCCCCAGAGCCTCCTTGATGATTGCTTCAATACCCTCGCGGCAGTCGATGTGCCGCTGCACTAAGTCTGCGTTGATGAAAAGAAACAAGATTGGAGATAGAGGGGAGCCTTGAGGCAGGCCTGCCTGTGGCCGGCTGTCCGTTGACTTGAATTGCTGCTGTGCGCTGCGAGCAGAAGGCCTCTATCCACCGAAGTAGTTTCTCTGGTATTGTCAACCTCAGTAACGGATAGTTCCACATCACGGCACATTCCTTCATTCCAGCAAACATTCCTTGATTCCCAACTAGCTTGCAACAACAGCCGGATCCGTAAGTCAATGACGATATCATGACAGCTAGATTTCATAGATCTGGATGGTCGTGATAAATTGGTTAGCAAGTTTTCATGTATTTAAGCAGAAGCTTTTCCCACCTAACTTGAGATCAAAAAGAGTGTCGAATTCTATCATTGTATGCACCTGCAAATGAGCCCTCATACTGTTGATCTGGGATTGATAGGTTTGCCTCGAGTTCTCATCCTCTGAATCAACCTCTCTTTGCAGACGCCGTTGTAAGCTCCTTTAACGTCAAAGCTCACCAAACTGAGGATTCGTCGGCCTCGCCAGGCGGCATACACCTGTTCCTGCAATAGCAGAAGCGCTTGCTCGGACGATAGTTGTTTTCGGGCTCTGAAGTGGTTAGTTGGAAGCAGGTCATGTGTCTCTACTGCATGTGGTATTCTCTCTGCAATTACTGACTCTAGCACTTGCCCAGCGTGGCTAGCAGCGAGATCGGCCGCCAAGCTTTTGCAACTGTATAGTCCTCTTTGCCGCTTCTTAAGTGGAACAATCTTTGCATGCCTCCATTGATCAGGCAGTATACCCTCCTCGAGAGATGCGTGAAATATCACCAGCACTTGGTGTTTAACTACCAGCCAAGTGTGTTTCCAGACTATCGCGGGCAGCCCATCTTTCCTAGGTGCTTTCCACGATTTCGCCATGAACAGTTGTCGCTTCACTTCTTCCATCGTTAGGTTGGGCATGGGAACGGCTGCACCGCGCTGGGGCCGCTGTCCCTCATCTTCGATATTCTCCGGTAAAGGGGGAAAGAAGGTGGCCGGGAGTTCTTCAGCTTGTTCCGCGTGGTTGGACACGACTGTCTTGTCGGCTCTCTTGAGCTGCGGGACTATACCAAATGCCATGTCATCTCTTGATTTCAGGTGCTTGGCTGCTTTCCAGATATTGCTATTGTCCGCTAGAAACCCGTCCCAATGGGTCTTCTTTTGTTGTCGGATGGCGTTATGGTATTGTTGGGCAGCGCCTTTTGCCGTATCCTCCAGGTCTGGTCTTCTTCGTTCTGCGCGTCTCTCCGATCGTGCGCGGTCGAGTATGTGTATATCCGACGGAGCTGCGTTAGATCTTTCGACCACCACCGCTTTGCGTACTTTGAGGGCTTGGCTTTCGGTGTTAGGGCGTGAACCGCCTCTAGCACCACCGACATCAATTTGTCTGTGCCTTCCTCCAATAGAGTGGTCTCCAGTGCTCTTGCAATCCTCGCATTGATCTCTTTCCAGGGCGCATTCTTAAGAAGACGCTCTTGCTGCTTTGGCATGGGAACGGAGGCATCGAAGATCGTCTCGACCGCCTCGTGGTCTGACCCGTGATTCGTGTCAAGAACCATGCATTTTATTGTTGATGATGCTAGGTCTTCCGAGGCCAAGACCAGGTCGATCGTTGACTCGTAGTCTCCACCATGCCATGTCTTTGCGCCCCTGCGGAGCAAGCTATTCAGGCCAGAGTCACCCATCAGATCGATAATCTGATCTGCCTCGCCCCGTCCCTCCAGACATATGTCATCTCCTCCCCATGGCTGGTCGTGCCGATTGAAGTCTCCCACAATCACCACATCCACCACCTTGCCTGCATTTCGTCTTACATCTGTGACGGCCTTGCGTAGTCTGTCGCACGTGTCTCGAAGAGCCTGAGCATCTCCTCCTGGCACGTAGACTGATACTACCAAGACCAATCGGTCCGGGAGCCGTATGATAACAACAGCCATGTGCGGCGACTCAATCGGTACCTGCTCGGCCTCCAATTCCCTGTTCACCCAAAGCATGCTTCGAATCGCCCACCTGCCTTCTCTCCATGTCGATGGAACCATCTTGGTCCACCTATGGTGAGCCATAGGTGTAGTGAGTAGCTGGCCCTGGATTCTCCGAGCCTGGGGCTCCTGTATTGCTAGGACTGTCGCGTCCTGAATTTCCATATCGTTCATTAAGCTGCCATGTACTATATCCTATTTCCTTACGTTGAGTTGCATCATGCGAAATGATCTACACATGTTGGGAAGGATGGAGCTTCTGGCAGTTTCTGCTGAACGGTTCGTGGGGGCCTCCGCATAGTACGCACTTCAAGATCGTTTCCTTGCAGTCGTTGTGGTGATGACCCTCCTTTGCGCACTTTCCGCACACTTGCGCCCTTCTTGATCTTCTCCAGATCGAACCTCCTTCTCTACTATCGTTCGAATTGAGCTTGCCGTGATCTGATCGCCTTTTTCCTCGTCCAGGCTATCGGCACTATTTAGATATGCGCTGTCGGCTGATGAGAGCGTGCGCACATTGCTGGGTTGGCTCGTGGGCGGCGTTCGTGCCACCCCTACATGTGATGCTTGTGGTGCTGGTTGTTGTGCGGGCTATAGTGCTGGCTATGAAGGCCTCTAGTTGTTCGCGGACTTGCTTTAATTATTCGTTCACTTGATCCTTAGACTCCTTCATTTGTTGACGCAGTTCCTGGATCGTATCTTGTTGTTTCTTGGTCACTTCGTTTTGTCTGATTATTGCTTCTTTTAGGCATTTGGTTTCATCTCGGGACTCGCTTAGTAGGTCCACGATTCTCCGGAACCATATCCTTCCCTCACTATTGCTGTTGTCGCTTTTCTGAATCTCTTCCCCTTGCTTAGTTCCTCCATTAGTCAAGGTAGTCTGCGCGGCGTGTTTCGCGCTCTTTTTTGGCTCTTTGGTTGTTTCTTCGGAGCATCGCGACGCGTCTTTTGGTTTTGGCGGAGGCCCTGTTGCGTGACCAGATCGTGTCTGTGAGAAGCTATTCTGCCCCACCACATTTTCCGCCCCTACCGGCTCGTCCATTCTTGGAGTTTGATCGGTCCCTCTCTGCTCAACGTTCGCAAGTATTCGTAAATTATTCAACAATCTCGATGCGATTCGCTTCTGGTACAGTTCGGTCCGCCTCACTGTAGGTACATGCATCGGTCGAATTGAACAACTGTATCCCTCATTCTACGTATGTTCTTTCACACTGTCCACCAATAGCAACAGCCATACCTTTGTTTTGTGCGACTTTCCGATATGTTTCCCAAGAGATAAACCATAGGCACTTGCAGATCTCCAAGTGGGCACTTCTTGTTTATTGTTCTATACATACATGGGTATGTATACATATCTTATTGTCGCATTGCGAAGTAGATAAGACCAGATAACAGCTTTCCTTCGTCACATGTTATTTCACGTGAGTTATTCTATCCTAGCCATTTCCCTACATCGTAAGAAGGGCGGTTCTGGCCACCTTTCTTTTCTTCTTTCTAGCTTAATCAACTGTGTATGTATTCCCTCAGTAAGCATGACTGTTACTTGCCGCAGCGTGGTCTGACATTTATTCCTTCTGTCTAATACATGGGGAAGTACTCCATATTTGTGGATCCAAAATCCCTCATGACTTCCGTCATTCGGCGATATCTCCCGTATCTTCCTTGTTGTCAGGAAGATACTTATTCCGCCTCCCGAGTTGAATGTTGTGAAATAGATAGACAGTAGATGATTATTAGAGCGTTATCCTGGGCGGACAAGTGTCACGTGGTGATGGATCGTTAATAGATCAAAACCAGGACCGTGATAGAAAATCGTGACTAGTCCACACTACAGATGAATTTTTTAATCAATGTGTGGTCGTATGTATGTATCAATCACAGATCAATAGTTAATGGGCTCATGGGTGGATTGGAAATGATTGAATTCGACGCTCTTGCTGATCCCAAGTGTCAAACCGTTGTATCAGACCAGCAAAAGTGAAGTGTATACTTCAGCAATTGTAGCTGATAGTGCAGGTTATATTGCATTTGACACCAAGTTAGGTAGGAAAGGCTGCTGCTTAAATACATGAAAAAATTGGCTATTAGCTATTCTGGCTGAATAGGATAGTCGGAATTGCTCAATTACGGATTAAAAAAACATGTACAAATGGTTGTAGATCCATTACAGATACAGTTGGGAGCGAAATCGCCGTCCTCTTTACACTCTTCAAGAATTTTGAAGCACAGACCATTGGTACCTGCTGTATACATTTATATACATTGCATTTCTAGACAGCTAAAACTAGCCCTAAATTACCCCATAAACCCTGGCCTATTTTGGATTTTTACACGTAAGGTCTCGGAGAGGAAGTATCTTGAAGGTCTTCTAAAGTACATAGGGCCAGCAGCAAACCACGTAAATTATAGACAGTGACAAAGCCAACGCAAAATACGAAAATATACTGCTTCGGTACGGAGGAGTGTTTCAAAAGTCCTGTCTTTGAGTTATGCAAAAGCCCCTGTCGGTACCTCGAGGACGTAAAAAGTACTTTATCCTCTATAAACTAGCCCTAAAGGTATAAGATTATAGTGAGAACAATCAACTATTGGACTTTTTCGTTAGCGAGCTTAGCGCTATAAGGTCAGTATAATTTAGCGATATTAACGAAGAGCTCTTTGTGTTTTATGTATCCTGTCCGATGACTCAGCAGATTTCGGACAGGACTTTCGAAACACTCCTCCGTACGTATTCTTAAAATAAACTACATATCAAGTCATATAATTAAGTATTCGTGTATTAATTTTCCCCACTAATATGCCTTAGCGCTACAGATAGCGATATTAAATTCCTAAAAGGCGAGCTTGCATTTTCAATTATAAAAGAAAGAGATAATGACTACGGAGTAAAGGTTAGTGAATTCGTCTCTCTATACAATATACAAGCCGGATAATTGCTCGCCACTGTAGTATATGTAGGTAGCATAGCTCTCCAATCAACACGCATATACATATTACTCCCAAACTTTCAACTCTAAAGGTTTCTTATTAAATGCTTGGGAGTACCGACTCATAAAAGCAGGATGGCGAGAATAATTAGGTCAATTCAGTATTATAATAGCGTAATATATAAACTCAATCATACTGCAATCGCTACTTTTATGCATCTGACAAGAGGTTATGATAATAAATAAGATGTATAGGGTATAAATTAATCCAGTCCCCTTTAACCCTCCGTCGCAAAGTTATAATAAAAAGAGAAGAAGTTTAGGCTTATACACTTTAAAGACTAGGTGCTTACCTCTCTTATTTATGCTTGTAGTTATCGAAATTTTTGTTGGAGCAGCTTAACGACGGCCTCGTGCCCCCTAGAGGCAGCCTGCCATAGCGGCGTCCGGCCATAGTTATCCTTAGCCTCGATATCGGCGCCCTTCTCGAGCAGCAACTTGACGACGGCCCCATGCCCCTCATCGGCGGCCCGCCATAGCGGCGTCTCACCGTTGTTATCCTTGGCCTCGACGTCGGCGCCCTTGTCGAGCAGTAACTTCACGACAGCACGATGGCCATAATGCGACGCTACCATGAGATCCGTAAAATTCTCAGTCTTAATCAAGCCTGTAACCTGCCAATAGATCCTAAACCATACCGAGTAGCTCTTCGAATCCGGATTACAAATTCTTAGAGCGGAGCGTACAATAGCAGCATCATCGACAATACCGGCCTCGTGGAAGTGAGCACCCCAAGCTTTTGCCGAGTAATCTAAAAAGGCATTGCTATCGGCGTAGTGGCGGGTTTCCTTGTCTGTACCTGTTGGGAGGCTAATGTCGGAGTTGAAAAAGTTCAGATAGAGCACGCAGAGCTCTGCAAGAACAGTGTGTGCGTGGCGAGTAGTGATAGAGTGATGCCAGCGCAGCTTCGATGGGACAGTTGTAGGCGATGCCAAATCTGTAAGGAGAAATTCGCGAGCTGTTTGATGAAGGAAATAAATCTTGCCATGATAGATTGAGATGAATAACCCACACCAAGATCTAAGACGCGACTTAAAGTCCTCTTCATCCTCTAAATCGAGGTCGTGAATACTCTGTGATGCATCGTCTATATTCACGGTAATATTTATTTCCGAGAGGTTCAGCGGCCGACTAGCCGCTAAGCTGATACTTAAGGTCTTCTGAACTATTGAGTGCTCCTTGGATCGGGCAAGAATCTGCTTGTATGCCTCATTGATACTTTTTGGAAGTGTTGTAATAGTGGACTCGACTCCCTTCAGTGTCTTTTTAAAGTCTTCTTTCTTTAAGTAGTCGAATATAAGGTATACCCAGAGATAAGTGCGGTAGGGAGTCTCCTGTAGTTTCTTCTCTAGGTAGCTTATGATTTGGGGGGAGAGGCCCTTTTCCTCTGATAGCTGATTAATGCGATGTGTAATGACGCGATTAACCTCTTGGCTGATAGCTTCTGACTCTTCCTCTCCCGGTATATATATATTTGGAAAGGCATCTAATAGGCTGTGGAACTTGGACACGATCTGCTTATATGGGTGGCATGTTAGAAGGTACTTGAGCTTGCTATGGCCTAACTGGTCGCTGCAGAATTGGCTCTCTATATTCCGCATCAGGTCCGCAAACTCGGATTCAGCACATTCATCTAGGGCATCAAGGACCATAATTACAGGTCCTGCCTGGGGATCCTTAATAGCGTTTCGTAGAACCTTCCAGAGTGATTCTGTAGAGTTGATCAACCCTGGCCCATCCTTGCGGAATTCTGTCATGGCATGTTCAATCAGACACGGCTTCTGGGAGAAGAGCTGGTGAAGCAGTGCGCAAAGGGCTTGCCGGACAGTGTTCTGGTCTTGGTCCTTGAAGAAGAAGTAGCAGATAGTTGCTGATCGTGGCAGGTCGTAGTCGACCAGGTACTTGGCCAACACTGACTTTCCACAGCCAGGATCCGCTGATACCAGCAGGGGGCCGGAGTCCCGTTTCAACCATATATGGAAGTGCTCGTGATTAAGGAACCACATACACATATCTTCAACCCTTTCTTCCACTCGATCTTTATACCACTCGTATATGGCGTCCCTATTGTCAGTAGTGAGGCGGAACAGCTGGTGACACTTTTCTTCTTTTTCGGATAGCCTTTTGTTGGCGAAATCCTTCTGGGCTTGGAGATGCTCCATTGCAATGTCCTAATGCTTCTTTGCAGTATCCCGCTGCTCCTTTGCAATATCCCGATGCTCTGTACATAGAATTAATATGTATTAATAGTACGATTTAGAGAGCCTCGGACTGACCAGATAGAATATCACCGATCTGCTTCGCAGCTTCAACCCTATTCGGCGCGATTCGATTGAGAAGGTCCTTTGTGTACGCCACCGCCACCATTGCCGCATACCCTTGCCACTCCTTATTCTTGTGTGAGTCTGAGTAGTCGCAAATGCCGCGAATGACGAGACATGGAAAGTGGTTCATCAGCCCTGCCGCCTCCATTTCAAAACACAAAACATCCTTCTCTGCTGCTAGTCTATCCCTTATTGTGGCGTCCTTCATTAACTGATTCGCTGAAGCGATTGTGCCGTAGTGAATGGTCGGATATTATCGTCGTTTTCCGTCCGTTCAGTTCGAGACAGCAAGCTCGATGGATTATCACCGCAAACGACTGCACAGTTTTTTTCATCTGCTGGATGGACGACTCCGCTTTTGTACAGTCTGTCGCTATTTGGGTCTGGCCGCTTGTACTTCTGCTGTAATCTTGGGTTCTCCTGAAGAATAGTGTTGATTGGCTCTTCAAGCCGATGTCCCTTCCTCTCGTAATGGGCCTTGATTCCGTTTATAGCAGCTCTTAAGACCATTGGTGGCTGGTTTAAAAACTGTGTATGTTGGAAGCTTCGGTTTTGTATGGTTTTGCCAAAATCGTATTGGAACACGCCACCCTCCCCATCGCGAGGAGCACTAACAACAACATCGCCTAGACGGATGTCGTGCTTCGTGCTTGGCGCACCGCCGCCGATGCCCACCATTAGACCGATTTTAACATTAGGAAAGCTATGCAGCATATCTCTTGCGACACTGGCTGCGGAAGCTATTCCATACTCGCCGTCGGGCAACACGGCAATAACCACATTGTGTTTCCCAATCTTGCCCAGTGTATAATCATTATTGTCATGGGGAGAGACATATTCGGGTGGATCGTGCTCTTCGTCAAGAAAGGTTTCTGCGGCGACGCGCTCTGTGCTGATGGCGGAGATCCACCCAATAGTGTAGGCTTCGGGGTTCAATATATTCGTTTGCGGATCGAGGTCTTGTCGATAGTAACTTGGCTAGGTTAACTTGCGCTAATCCGGGACCGCGGAAGATTCGAATGGTGCGACTTGGAAGATATTAAACGCTCAGCCCCTCTCATAGATGGGAGAGATAAACGCAAAGAGACCTCAAATAAGCAAACGAGGCAACATGTCGCGACCCCGCTGAGTATTAGGCTGAACCAGGTGGGGTTGGGCAGAATCTCTCAGCTGCAAGCACTCGTCACATCGGCTGCCGATCCTTGTTTGACCTAAGAGAGAATTCAGAAACTTTCAAATCAAATGGACATCTTGTCAACGTCGTGGCCGACTGTCTCCTGCCGTGCGATCAGCCATAGACCAGTGCTTACCCAGGTATTGCTGGGGGAGTTGAAGGTTTGGCGCCATGGTAATTGAGATGACCGATGGTCATGGGCATTCCTACGATTGACAGCTACAGTGTAGTCGGTACGTTGACTATGCTGCGCTTCATTACGTGCTGGATTTTGAGGAAATTTGTACCTGGGTCGTGGTTAGGTGTAGCTCAAGTACTATGTGTGTATGGGCAGTAATCAGCACTGTGGTTGACATGTCCATGCGCTTTAATTTTTATAAGAGTTTATTTGGACAGGACGGCGGTTTCGCTCCCAACTGTACGAGTTTGACATTCTATGTTTCAGTGTTAGAATCCCTCGTGCGAGCCTAGAATTCGTATCCAACCATAAACACAATTGTGCTAGAGTATATATGCCTGATCAAATGTTGAACTAACCTTTCCGTCTCTGTGCAAGATACGTCCTGGTGCCCTTGTCAGAGTTCGGAATCTGTACCAACACATGTGGACCTGTATTAAACCAGTACTGGCTTATCCTGGCTAGCCCGTATCGCGTACCAGCACACATCTGCACTCGGACATCTCTATCCCCAGTACACAATCCCTACCAGTACATAATCCCTGCCAGTACATAATCCCTGCCAGTACAAAATCCCTGCCAGTACAAAATCCCTGCCAGTACAAAATCCCTGCCAGTACAACATCCCTGCCAGTACACAATCCCTACCAGTACATCCGTGGCACCAGGAGATTTGTCCTGAGATACATATCGATCTAGTCAACACGTTATCGTACAGATTCTGAAATAGAAACACTGTACTAGCATGGAATTACAAACGCTACGTGTGTAGTCCGTACCCTATTCGTCAAACCCGCACGTAGACACCAAGACATGTGAAGCAATAGTACACACTAGCTCTGCTTCGTAAATTCATAAAGCTATTGATAAATCTCACTCTTGCTCTTAAAAATATAGATAACTGATTGGAAACTGATTACTTAGGAGTACGCTGAGTTAGGAAGGGACCATTGAGTTAGAAAAACCATTCTGGTACTTTCATTTTTGCTGTAAGGCTTACAGAAATATAAGTAGACATGTTTTTTTTGCATATCTCTGATAGCTCTAACCCCCACATTCTTGAATCTAACCACATAACACCTCTATCATCAATACACACGTCAATCGCGACACAAGCTTCATTTAACCTCGCGACTTCAACGCGTTACCTCGAAATAAGAACCGTCGCTGCAATAGAGTTATATAAAGAAGGTTTCTTCCCTACATACAATTACAAAGGCTGCAAAAGACTTACAGGTCCCATATAAGCGGCTTTGGGGTCAAATTCAAGGACATCATCCGCGCGCTCAAAATGGAGGGAACCGAACTCTCTTAGAGCCGGCAGCCAAGGAAGAGATCCTATATTGGGCACATCGCAGTGTCACACAAGGCCACCACAACAAGCTTCGCGCATTACAACACCACGCCAATAGCATCCTTGCGGTTAAAGGCGAAGATAAAACGGTACAGTGCAGTATCACGATCATGGGCCAAGCGATTTATAAAGCGTAACAAGCAACACTTCCATGTCAGAAAAGCAACAACAAGAGCAGCAAAGCGAAAAGCGATGCAAGACCGAGATGCGGTCAAGTCTTTTTACCGCAGTTAGGAAAGTTTTCGCAGTAATACATACAGTAACAATATTAAGAAAAATAATATATAGAATTTCGACGAGACTAGCTTCATGGTCGGATATTTGCGAAAAGGCACTTTCCTTTGGACTTTCAATGAGATTGAAACGCCTGTCTTAACGGATTCCCACGGTGTTACCTCTGTTACAGCTATTAAGACAATCTCTGTAGTAGGAAGCCATATTCCTTCATTTCTTATCCTCCTAGGGGTCAAAATTCCAGTGCGTTGGATTATGTAACGAGAAACTGGATAGTGATACTGTTGTTATAACAAGCCCTAAGAGCTATATTAATAATATAATTTCTATTGAATGGATTGAGCACTTCGAGATGTATACAAGACTTTCAGATCCAAACGGGAAGCGGATGCTTCTAATGGATAGCTGTGAAAATCACTATACTGAGAAATCATACGTTTCTGCCCTCCTAATGTGGGAGTATTTGGCCATATAAACACTGGCATGAGCAAGTCTTATATCGCGAGATTGCTGACGGGGCCACTGACTTCGGCAAGACTGACTTCCTTGACCATCTCTAAGAAATCCATATAAAGACCTTCAAAAGCATACAATTCTAGCAGCTTGGGAGAAATGTAGGCTTTCCTCGCATAATCCAGAGATTGTCCTTAATCAACTGCAAGATGCATTATCGTCATTAACTCAAGAGGCCAGCAGTCATAGGCTTCCGGGCTTTATTGATGCTGATGGCACCTCATCAGAGGAAGTTTCCTCACCAAGAGCCTCAGTAGAAGTACTTGAATGTTCTTCCTCGCCCCCCTCGCCAAGGGCAGAAAGCCCTACTTTTATTACGCCTTATCACTCGTCAGTACCCTTAACACCACACAGGCCCCATCAAATGCCACCAAATTTCGACTGGAATATGTACCATTTCCACGCCAAAATTACATATCCGCACGATTAGACAGTATCACAGCATGTTCAGCTGCGAATCAAGAACTCAATCCTATCTCAATCACTATTGACGCCCTCAGTAGCCCGAGTCTATGATAAAAGTCTGCAAAGCAAGTTATACACTCGCACTCAACTGTATTACAGCTACGCAGGAGTTGAAGCTGTGAAAAGAGAAGAGTCTTCGACGTTCAACTCTCCAAGAAGAGGCACAGTTTGTAGGGAAATCCGGTCCATTAACTGTTGACGATGCAAGAATCCGAGTCGCTCGAGATGAATATAATGGTATAATATAACCGGCGAGCAGCTCAAGAAGAAGAAGCACGGCGAATTTTGTTGAAACAGGCCCACGGTGAAGTAACTTTTATTCGCCGTTGGCTATGGGAAGTCAGGGTACAGATCAGACTTAATCTGAGGCTATTAAAACTTCACGAGATTCACACCAACCCAAAAACTGCTTAGAAGCCGTTCCTCAACTGACCTCATCAGGAACGTTGGACCAAGGCTGACCGGCGAGCTCATCTCGACTCCCATAAGTGGCTTTGTGAGAAATATTGTTGCCTCCATCCGAGCTTCATGCTCGCGATTTGCTATATACAGAGTGGAAGCCTCCAGTGTCTTGGCCTGATAACTTTGATGGTGAGGTTATCGCAGAGGCCCTCAACATTATTGTCTTGGAAGCAGGGAATCGGACAGCAAGTCGAAGAGTACTATTAATTGAAGTGGATGGCCTAGAGATTATCGCAGAAGAGTCTGGGCCTCACGGAAGATGAATTTGGCGTTAAATTAAAGGAAATACGAGATGCTGTTGGAATCATTAATATTACTTATTACGATAACTAAATATTATGTTTTATGCGGCAGTTTGGATCTACCAGTTATGAAAATTGTGAGGTTATAATTCAAATGAATCTACTTTGATTGCACCAAGAATTAGCGCGCTCTCGAAGTACCTCATTTTTCTAACTCAATGGTCCTTTTCTAACTCAGCATCCCCCCGTGCTTACGAAGTGGGCACGGGGAATGGCCAATTTGGCGGCGCTGCACTGTAGGCATGGGCTCAACTGTTCCCCGGTGGCTTAGTCAACTTGCCAGATGTCTGAACAACGTTTGGATCGCTGAGGTGGTTCTCGTCATGTTTATTCAAGCTTGTTTTTATTTGCACTTTCGTCATACTTGGTTGTTCTTGATGAGGTGGTCTCGTCTGGGGTGGTCTCTTCTGAGGTGGTTGTTCCTGAGGTGGTTCCATCTGAGGCTCCTGTGGATACCGGGGAGTGTCCGCCCATTTTCGTTTGGCCGGGATGACTTTGTTGCTCATTACCAGGATCGTGTCAGACTTGTTGGTCGTTGCCGTATCGAAGCAGAGGGCAGGTTTAACCTCCCTCATATCTCCCCCCGAACTCTTACAGAGCAACTTCTTCCCATCTCTCACGTAACCATTTGCTAATTTAGACACCTCGTCTTTAGTATGGGCCTCAGATAGAACCTCTTTGTCGCCTGCGGATATGAAGTATATTGTTTGGTTATTCTTCCTCTTTTGTGTCTGGACTCTATCCTGAAGCTCCATCATGTTGGCTTCCAGCTGGGCATTTCGGTTTCGGAGTTCTTCGAGCTCCTTCATCTTGACCTCCAACTCTGGCTTGAGATTCTGAAATTGTTTCAGCTTCTGCACACTGGCTTCCAGCTGGGCATTTTGGTTTCGGAGTTCTTCGAGCTCCTTCATCTTGACCTCCAACTCTGGCTTGAGATTCTGAAATTGTTTCAGCTCCTGCACACTGGCTTCCAGCTGGGCATTTCGGTTTCGGAGTTCTTCGAGCTCCTTCATCTTGGCCTCCAACTCTGGCTTGAGATTCTGAAATTGTTTCAGCTCCTGCACACTGGCTTCCAGCTGGGCATTTCGGTCCCGGAAGATTTGCAAGTTGTTGAGTAGCTCTTGGTTTTGTCTTTGAAGACTTTCAACTCTTCTCATTGCTTCCTTCTCCCGACTATCAAGCCAGCTTTGTGGGTTCTGCTCCGAGGATCCAAGCCCGCGATCCTCGGGCTGCTTGTTTCCTTCGCGGAGTGGGGTCCTGACCAAGTTATCGACCGCAGTGAAGTCAGTTTTAAGATTATCTCCAAAAAACCTAAAGTACTGTGACCGTGCCACGAATTGATAGTTCAAGAGATATTCTTTATTACCCACGTGATGGTGCAGTTTATCCAGGAAAAGGGTCTTCTTATTTCGCGTAAAGTCATTGTCATTGAGTTTCCCACAAGTTGTGGGTCCTCCGTCCTTCTTGGAGTCAACCGTGCATTCGGGGCTATCTATAGACATATCGTCCATGATCGGCCTTGCCGTAGCTATCTCCCCCATGATTACCATGATAGAGCGCTCTTTGTCTGGATATTCATATTCATATGGCTTCCGAGCACTCTCAAGCATTCTACATGCGATCCTCTTGTCAGGATCTTCTTGTAGCAACATTTTGATATTATCCGTGTCGAATCCCAAATTGTGAGCGAGCAGTGCAAATTCGTAAAGTACGCCCGGATCTGCAAAATCTCCCTTTGGCCCCCCCTTCTTCGGCTTTAAGCTGGCTGGCATTGAGTCGTAATGGCGAAAGGCGTACAACCACAGTTGCCTGTAGGCAAGATCGAAAGGATCGTCATCCTTGGCGTCAACGGCAACAAGATCCGAATCATTGATCTGTACCAAGGACCGTCCATGCTTAGGCTGAAACACCCGACTCAGTGCTTCATGCACTGTCTTCCTCTTGGGGATGTCAATCAGCCTAGTTATGCTTTTTTTTGCCTGTTCCATCCACGTAAGTTCATGAAAGAAAGACTCCAGGGAGGGAACTAGGACGTTTTTGGACGCGTTACAAAGATTATCGAATAATCTCTTCCGTTCATCATCTTGAAAATTCCCAAAGATTTCCCCACTGATCACTCGAGCGCGGAGATCCTTCTCCTGGCTCGAGATGTGTCCAGGCGCGGTTCCTTGCAATTTTTTGACACTTGATCTGTCGAGCCTTTTCATCGCACACTCATTGCCATCGAACACCTTATACCAAAACTCTTTAAGACGGCCAAGAGCTGAGAGGAGTTCCTGATGGTCAGTCATTTCCAGTCTGTGTTAGGACACACTTACTTCATCGCATCCCAAGGACAACATTCTCCCAACAGAGCCCAACATTAGGCCCGAATATAAGGCCCTGAGGTGATGCAACTGATCCAAGGCAATGAGATAATCTGAACGACCAAGGAGTCGATTTAGATATTGTCCAGACTCATTACTTTTCCGGGAACTCATACTTGGGAGACCTATTAAGCGCAACTTCCACAGCTCAGCTCGTTGTAGGTTTCTCTTTTCTGACCCGAAAGCCCCTTGATATAGTCGTATATTGTAATAGAAATCACCGTCTTCTGGTCCTTTCTCGCTGGTATAGTCTTCAATGCAGTCCAGTCTCGCCTCATAGTCCATTTCTTTGTGGGCTTAGCCAAGTCTGTATTCGGTCACGGTCTACATACCTGAATCATATATGTCAACCACCCATCGTTTTGCTGCGTAAGGAAGATCCTCAGCAGCTCTGACTCTGTGTTGCCCTCGGAGACATTCAAGCTTAGTGCCTGGAGGAGGGAGGAACCAGGGAATTGTCCCGTCTTCCCCTTGTCCTTCTATTCGCCCGCGTTCATAATCTTGTCTTTTAATAATTGCAGGTATGTGATTTTCGACTTTTTCGGGAAAACAACCTCCGCAGTCGAATATCTTTTTCAACCGCTCAACATTTGTATTGTCTAAGTCCCGTGAGTATGGGAACTCAAGCACCTCGAGAGGAACGCTGGCCGCGGTGATGAAGTGTTTGGCCCTTTGCGCCATCAATTTTTCTTTTCTAGTGTTACTGAACATTTTTGCTTCTGTGGTATATCATGCCCGATTTGTCAAGATTATTGGACATTCATGCATTAAATACATGAATAGATGCTAAGAGCATCATGGACAATGATTTTGACTAAGCGCCATTTTCGGCTTTTAGTGGAGAATATATAACTATAAGAGAGCCCAATTGAGACAAGTCGGTATCGATTTGCTTTACCTGTTCAAGGCTAATTTGAAAACCATGGCCTCCCAATCTGACCAACAGGGGATACGTGAGAAGCGCTCGACTCGACTCAGTTTTAATCATATTCCATACCGCAAGGTCGGTGGTATTGAACCTTACGACTTCAAGCATGGGTCCCGAAAAAACCACCAAGCGAAAGTTCGACCTCGTCTATCAAAAGATACACCACCAAACATCCCAGAGGAGCCAGGTCCAAAAATTGAGCTCCACAGCTCTACAAGGGGTGCTCCATCAAACATACAGGAAGGCACATTAACAACCACAAAACACATAAACACGACAGATGAGTCTATTGAAAGATTCTCAGGTCTGCCTTGGGCCAATCTTTACAGCCTTCAGCTGGGAGAAGGAGAAAGCAATTGCTATGTGGTGGCGGAAAGCAAAGACATGGAGCCAAACAAGCAAAATCATTTTCTTATACAGAGGCTATCCACGCCCAAAACAAATGATCAGCTGCATAAGATCAAACGTATCAAGCATGATAACTTTATACATGCGGCTGGAATATTCACCAGCGGACAAGGGTGCTTCGTGGCTTGGGAGTTCATGCCAATGTCATTATTGCAGGTTGCTAGGAACCCCTTTCTCAATGACCTCACGTTCGCATCGATATTGGGACAGGTAAGGATAAGACTGGTTGTCTCACTATATACCTAAATCTTACGAGATCAAGGTTCTTAGAGGCGTCTGCTATTTACACGGAGAAGGGTGGGAACATGGTCGCTTAAGCTGCTCCAATGTTCTGATCAATCATGAAGGTCAAGTAAAGATTTGTATGCGGATTTTAATTCGGGTTTTGCGAGGCCCTGCTAATTAAGGCCGCCAGGTGGACAAGAGGACTGCCAAGCTTTTACTGGTAGTGGCACTGATATACAAGGTTTGATTCACTTGACAATGGAATTGGCGAATGGTTATTATGAAGACGGCTCTATTCCGGGAGTCGGCAACGTTGATGTCCTGGATAAACTTCCCCTTACGATAGAGTTTCTAAGTTCATTGACAACTGCTAAGGGACGGCAAATTGAAATGAATGAGCTCCAAAAGGTCAGTTTTTCATGCGCCATCAGAAAGAAACATCAACTGACTGACTGACTGTAGCATGAACTTTTTAACCTGGATTGGAGCCCTATAGTTTTGAGAGGAATGCTTTCTCACGTGAATTGTTTTACTAGTTGGATTGCACAGTATCCTCCGAACATAGTGGAGGAGTAGGCGGAGAAAACTATTATACCTATCAATTAACGCATACTGTGATGTTTGAAGAAGGTTGAAAGACGGCAATGTGCAAGGTGGATATAGGCCAAGGGTCTTATCTTACATGGATGAAGAACGCGTCGCGTTTCTGAGGCATTATGAATTGGCTGGCCGCAAAACTACCAGTGATACAGACACAAGCTTCTTCATACAACATCCGTGGCCCGCAAGTCTCAGTCATGTAGCCATCAATCACCGATCAACAGTATGAGGGCCCATTAAATGACTAGAGAAAGATTGAATTCGACGCTCTTACTCTTCCCGAGTTTGGTGGGAAAAGCTGTTGCTTAAATACATGAAAATTGGCTATTAGCCGTTGAAGAATTAGCTATCAGTGATTCTGGCCGAATAGGATAAATGAAATAACAGGAATTGCTCAATTCCGGATAAAATAACTTGGATAGCTGATTGTAGATCCATTACGAGTTTGACAGTAGCAGATTGTCATTTTCCTTCATCCCTTCAATCGGCTCTAATCTCTCTTATCGACGTCGAACTCTGTGCATTTTTTCAACCAATATTTCCGCCTAAGTTAGCTAGAACAAGATTCTTCAATTGCTTGATTTCAAAGGCACCTTTGATCGTTGTCACCTGCTATTCCTGATCACTGTTGTGTGACAACAGCGGAAGGGACGATTTGAGATCAAATTGAGGTCCCTGAAGTTCCCTATCTTGCGAGATGACTGCTGACAATACGAACACGTTGCGCGACAATACCTCGGAGGAGCAAGAAAATTCTATGTGTCAGACCGACAGCTCAATTTCTAATTACCTCAAGCTATCAACCAAATCTATGCGATTAAATATATGCTTGTTTAATAAAGCATGCAACTCATTTTGAAGTTCAGTATTTATAGATGCTATCATCTTCGTTAGCACGGTCTCTGGTTGTCTCGGTCGATTGCATACTTATAACCAATGTCCTACTTTCTGAATGCCTGTCTGTGATCTCTTTCTCGATCAGGTCCTTCAGTGGCATTGCAATGTCATACAAATCGGCCCTGGGCTTTCCTTCTCCTTCTTCTGTCATTAATATCTCTATCTCAGTCGCGTACATCGAGATGCGAAAACTCTGTTAAATGTTCAGCAAGCGACAGCGCCATTGGAAAATCGCTCGCTCACCTTCGTTTCTTTGTCATCGGAAAGACATTCGTCCAGGACCTTCTTTACGTGCTCTCCTACATCTGTGTATAGTTAGTCTACCAGCTACGTACTGGTGGATATAGCTCACTTGGATCAGAAACCTGCCAGGCGAGGTGGACACGAGCTAATGATGGCTTCGCTGTGGAGCAGTCATGCACGAGTTTTCTCAAGTATGGTAAACACGAGATCACACCATATCCAGTAGCAATCACGAGAACGTTTTCGTAATTCTCAATAGACAAGACGCTGCCGTGTGGTCCACTAAACCCCGCAAGAGTGACAATTTCTTTCGAAGTAGCCGCGTTGGCCAGCTCGAACACATGTCTGGTCCATCCTTGCTGGGGTTGCACGATAAGTTCTAGGACATCTTGGTGTTGTTCAGACCACGAGATGATGGTGAAAGGATGGGCCTGTAAGAAAGACCAGGTGGATACCCACGGCATCCATATGTTTATATATTGCCCAGCCTGCACCATTAGCGGCCGACGAAGTGATAGGAAAATACGGAACGTGTGCTGATCTGAATGGATACGGGCTGAGCACAGCTGCATCTTAGTTCGGAATAAGACAAGTGCCAGCTGAGTAATGCATAACACTCCAAATAACGTCGCAGCTACGACAGCATAAAGCATCTGATTTGGTGGCATATGGCGCCAACAAGCATATGCTAGGAGCATCGCATTAAGTTGATGTGAACGTAGTGCCACTTCATACCACACAAATCGTAGAACCAATGGGAACATCATTGCCTGGAAGGTGAGGGACAGCATTGCCCGCTCAATGTTAGTTAACATTGAATGTTAGGCAAGAAATGGTGACATCCTTACTATCAGAGCAAACAGGTTATTGGGTGAGCCGAAATGAAAGTCCTTGCCATCAAGTCTCGCGACAATAGCGTGAAAGATAGCCAAAACAAAAACCGTGAGACCTGCAGATGAGTGAATGCGCTGATAGATGTTAAGTGGTACACTTGAGAGGTCGGCAAGGGTGCTAAGGTGCGGGCCGGCGTAAAGTATGAGAAGATTGATCAAAGAAAGCTTGCCAGCTCGAAGGCCAGCTTTTGAGAGCCCCGGAAATCGGATAAACACGCAAGAGACATTGGCTCCGAAATAGGCAAGTAATACGACAACATGTTTTAGTTTCCAGGGATCGATGAATCTTTGTCTCCGGAGAAAGTTCACGATTCTATGTTGATTAGAGCTGCACAAGGTATACTTTTGGACTATAGTGGCAACGGTAACTAGCACAGGCGGGCAGATGGAATAAAGCACGCTGATTAAGAACAGGAAGATAGTTCTATGGGAATTCTTAGGGAGGACCTTCCGGAGAAGGACTGTTGTAAATAAAAGCGCCCCAAGTGCTATTGAATATATAGCTGTTACTTCGGCCAATGAGGGGAATTCCATTTTGCTTGTAAAGGACGAGGCGTTCACCGGGAGGGGGGCAGAGACCGAAGCAGAGCCAAGGATAGGAAGAGGGTATGGGAAGAGATAGCTTATATGACTGATTTGCTGTTCGTAAGGGATTAGAGACACTACGACGCCGCTCGTGAATATGAAGAGGCAGATTTTGCCGGACAAGGGGGCCAGAATTGCTGCTATTATGTTGTTCCAGGGTGACTTTTGGCATTTTCCCAGCACCACTATGCTACAGTCCTTCACGGTGAATGATGTACAATACATCCAATTTTTGCCCTAACAGCCAAAGCACTAACAATGGCACTGTTGAAAATCTCTGCTCCACTTTATTCAAGTTATGAATTAATATCATTACATAACGACGTTTTAGTATTCTGTACTGTGAGTTTGTAGAGCGTCGATATCAAGAAATAATACCCAAGTATCTCGTGGGTACCGGAAAGATGCCCGGAGTCACGTGACCAGCTTACCATACGCCAAGATAGTACTCTGTACGATTGGTCATGATACGGATACGAAGTAGAATAGCATACATAAAGGGATAAAGTTTGTTTAATTCGTTTTCTAATTACTCCGTACTCCGTACGGAGTACTGTTTCGTGATATACCTACAGTTTAGGCTCAATTGGGTACTAATTTAAGTCCTGCAGGAAATTACATCATGTGGCTCGACCCACGATGCACACCAAAAACCATATTTGACGCGAAATGCAAGACACACGCTTATTAAAGCACTTTACTCCATATGTGTCAGATAACAAGGACCCCTTGTTGTTGGATAAGGACGGAATACGGAGGAATACGAGGTGGATCGTTATGACGCGTCTAGTGTGATGTACAGGGAAACGCGTCAGCTTATCTGAAGGTTATAAATAGGCCGCCAAGGAAACGAAATAAGAGGACGGGGGAACGCACAAGGCACATACTCTTGCGGAGATCAATTGATAAGGACAGCAGCGATCAATTGGTGGCTTGCGGCGAACACAAAGATGTCTTTCGAATCAGGCAACTGAATTCTAATTTCTGACCAATTGAGCAGAATTCCTGCTTCCTAAATACATAGAGGTCGGCGGCGCTAGCAGTGTGACTTACGTGCAACAGTGTAAACGCTTGTCAGCATGAACTGGTGATATAAATGCTGAGTAGTCAGCTTTCGGTCTCTACATACGTACTACTGGATGCCTTAGGGAGGTGTCCCTCGTCTGAACCCGCAGCAGTGTTTACGAAGGGGTCGTAAGTGCATGGGGTGAATTGCGAATTGGTGTGCCGGCGGTACGGACGTTGAAGGAACCAGGAGGCGAGAGATATCTGCTAGATTATCGCGTGTAGACCTGTGATGATTGATAACTATGCGGTGACGATTGAGTGACGGTGCATTGACGGGGCGGGAAATAGGTTCCTGTTTGGCTGTGCTATCAGAAAGGAAATAGGAACAGATTAACTACCCTCTGTGACTGTCCAGGTTGCAAGGTACAAGTAGGAGGACACGCAGAGTATTTCTTCCTATTCTACGGAAAAATAATGCAGAGAGCTCTTTCCAGATGACTAGTTCAGCCCATAGCGAGGTCCAACTATTAATTATAGATTAATAGTATGAGGGCAAACATGACTCAAAAATGATAGAATTTGACACTCTTGCTGATCCCAAGATAGGTGGGAAAACCAGAGATTGGATTGAGTAGATGTGGCTGGGTGTGTTTATCACGCGCTTGTGTAGGTGCAAACACGACTCATTCAAACCATCGGCTCTGAGTAATAATTCCACTATGAGGCGTGCTACTGCAATTTTTGTAAAAGTGCCTGCGTAACTCAGTTCATCGTGTATTCAGGCAACAGCTATCTTGAGCCAGATAAAAACATGGGAGTCTCTCATTGCCCCAACCGTAAGGGAACTTCCCCAATCGTTGTTTAGCCATCCAATTCATTACTGCTGCGTGATATATATAGACCCCAGAATCCCTTTCTTCAGTAGACACCAGACAGCCGTTATATAAGACGACTGTCAGTTACAGTTATTGGTTATTATCTACAGTTTATTACCAACTCCCTGCACTGTGGTATGTCCTTGAGATATTTTGGAATGTCATACACTCGCCATGTCACCGGCTATGTCACTGGTACTGGTACTAGGGGTAATGGGGTAAAACCACCCCTGGCCTCTCCTTAGGATTAAAATATTAGATTGCAGGACAGAACGAGTGAGAAATCAACATTGGAGACACAATATACAGAAATTTAGCCAGCCTCCATAAAGAATATCCGAGAAAAGCGGCAGCTTCACCCTTGAACAGCAGGCGCTTGGTGAGAGAAAATGTGTGCATAAAGGTCCTAACACTATCTTACCGCTGGACAGAATACTCGGCGCTAAACATACTGTAATAATCCAGCTTCTAAATTGGAATAGAAAAGAACGGTGGCTGAGGGTGGTAACTTAATTTCTATGGGATCTTAGTTCCTGAATGATCAATTTAGCGACCTCTTTGGCCAGCATTGTCAAGTCTGAAGGATCGGGCACCGGCTTAAATCTCGAATCTCTCCTACGATTGGTTACAAGGGGTTCGAATAGCCCTTCGACGCCCTCTGTTGTTGGTAAAGGTGTATCTTGTTGTCGCGATTCGCCCCAGGCCCGAGCTGATCCCAGTGATGACTTGTCCGCGGCTACATCGAAAGCCACTGTAGGCGATCTCCTGAAGCGTGCTTTGTCGAGTGACGTCTCTCGCTCGGGAGTTGGTCGGTACAAGGGTACTGAAGGCGACCTGCTGTCGCGTTGCAGTTCGAAGTTGGCTATAGCATCTTCATATCGTTCCATTTGCTTAACTGCTGCGTGATACAGCTTCTCGTCGGCTTTTGCTCTAGTCCATAGTTTTCGTATAGCATCGCGTGACTCCCAAGATTTAATAGACCTGCCATTGACTTCCCATAATATTTGAGCATAAGTCAAGGGAGGTTTAATTCCATCGGAGTTTAGTGTCTCCTTTTCGTAGAGATCGGGGTTTAGTGTCTCTACTTCTTGTCTGATGATATCCGAGAGCTGTTGGCTTTGATTATGCCTAATTTTGCTTTCGAAGGCAATGCTGATTATTCCCTTCATATGGCGCTTATTGCACTTCTTTGTACCATTCTCATTCAACCACTCGGACGGGCGAAGATTCTTGTTAGTAAAATTCATTCCCTCTTCTGTTTTGTATACGCCATCCGAAGAAGTTTCAAGTCGGTAGTACGGCCTATTCTTCCATCCATATTGATTGATAAACAGTCCACGAAATGCGGAGTGGGCTACGGTTTTGCAGGCTCCGAACTTTTCTCCGCCATCTGGGCTTTTCACCAATAAAAAGTCCTCTTCATCATCCAGTTCGTTATATGTAGTGTCGGGCGTGTCTGAATGGCCATCGTCATCGAGCATATCTGCATCGTCGGCACTTCTTCTGGCAGATTGTTCGACAGGCTCAACGGGCTCTTGGGCAGGTTCTTGGGCAGGCTCTTGGGCAGGTTCTTGGGCAGATTCCTTCACAAGCATTTCCTTATTGATAATTACTTCCCCCAATGAATTTAGAATTTCCAAGTCACACCACTCTTCCATCGATAACTTCTGTATGCCGTCATCGGGCCCATCGAGCAACGATTGTATGGATTGGACACGGTCTTCGTCATAGCGCCCTGACTTAGGCGTAGAAGATATCTCCCACATCAAAGTCAATAACGCCCTTCCTTGTTCAACATTAGGAGTGTTTGTCGAATCAGAATCCATGTTTACTGGGTGGAAGGGTTTACTCTTAAGAACGCAAATAAAACAAAACCATGAACGTATGGAAGTACAGTCTTATATAATTGGTAGTTGAAAGCCGGAAATGGTTGCAAGATTTTCTGTTGAGCTAATATTGGTAGGTCATACTAGGTACATTCAGGAGTGACACCGGTTTCCTGTGAAAATAAACTCTTTTCAAATTCAAGTGTGTGGATCTTACGGCGCTTATTACATGCCCTTTATACAGTAGAGGCCGAAATGAGTGTCCGCGATTTGCGTGTTTAGAAACTCTCTGGGCACGGACCAGACTGCTGCCTGCTGTAGCTTGTACTATAGAAGAACGTATATTAGGTTATTTGTTAGCATTAGCCTAATAAAGGCCATTTGTGGCTTTTTAATGTTGTATGTTAAGATTTTAATCTTTCTTACAGTTGCGGACGAAACCAGTGTCCGCCATTTGTGTCTTTAGAAACTCTCTGGGCACGGACTAGACTGCTGCCTGCTGTAGCTACTACTATACAATAAAGCGTGGCAGGTTGTTCTCTAGCATGAACTTAACGAAAGCCATAAATGGCTTTTTAATGTTATAAATTGGGATTTTGATCCGTCTTACTCCTGGAAGTCAGAAACAGAAACTTTAAAATATAGCGCTTATAGATCTAAGGTTTTTTTCTATTAATGGAGAGTCTAGAGCGGCTTTCGGCTGTTTCTTGTCGTTCCCTTTTATATGATAATAGCGAAATTGGTCTAACGTAATATTAGGTAGACACTAAGAAGGCACGGTTGGGCTGCGTTTATAGAAGTATCGACTACGAAAATTAGAGGCATGGTCTGTACCCAGAAACTTTCTATATTGACAAATCGCGGACACTCGTTTCGGCCTCTACTGTATGCTTGGAAGTCAGAACTAGAAACTTGTAAACTGCGCACTTATGGATTTAAAGCTTTGTCTATTA
This sequence comes from Mycogone perniciosa, assembly GCA_025331125.1. Taxonomy (NCBI): domain Eukaryota; kingdom Fungi; phylum Ascomycota; class Sordariomycetes; order Hypocreales; family Hypocreaceae; genus Mycogone; species Mycogone perniciosa. The sequence goes on from JAOALB010000220.1 coordinate 44,832, forward strand.
AGAAAGAGCTTAGAGCGACTTCTGGGTGTTTCTTGCCGTTCCCCTCTGTATAGCAATGGCGAAATTGTTCTTACTGTAGAGGGCGAAATGAGTTTCCGCATTTTTCAGCTCTCAAACATTCTGGGCACGGACCAGGATTGTGGCGCAATGTGGCTGATACAGTGCTGGGCTCAAGCCGATATGTACTTTGTACTTTTGAGAAGGTGCCTTAATATGGGTCAGAATTGGACTTTTACAGGGCAGTTGCAGCAGACACCTAATTCCTAAGGCACAAGGAGATTGTCTGGTTTAGGCCATCCAGTAGGCAGCGACATCTTTTGGAACCACGTCGTCAATAAAGTCAGAACGGCTTCTCGTTGCTGATACATAATATCGATGGCTCCGCAACTTGCTGCCTCTTAACATGAACTGATGGATGCGATGATCCAGAAAGATTTGCCGACTAACGAAATAGTCACAGCTGTCGGTTGCAGCGAACGCACAGTACGCAGAAAGCGATCGAAACGACGATGCTCTGAAACAAGGGAAGCACCCTCCAGCCTTGTCGGCCGGCGCAGTTCTATTATACCCTACATGAGAGAAATCCTACGTGAGCAGCTAATCAAGCAGCCTGATATGTTTCGATGTGAGATGTCGATTTCCTATACCATAAGACCGGAGTGGAAGTGTCGCCTCACAGCGTCGGTCGGACCTTCAAGGCCAGGGATGGTCTGGGAAAACGACCCGCCGTGTAGCAAAGCAACAAAATCACGAGCTGCGAGATTTATATCTATATAGGCTCTCGGAATACGAGACTAATCAACTAGTCTTTATTGATGAATCCGGTTGCGATAAGAAAGTTGGACAGAGACGCTGGGGATAGGCCCCGCGAGGATGCATGCCAGTGCAGATTAACGGGTTCAATCGTGAGCAAAGGTTTCAGATTCTCCCAGCATATATACAGGATGGCGTCTTGTTCGCGCGTATATACCTAGGATTGACAGATAGCGAATTTTTTAATGACTTTGTTAAACAGCTATTGCATCACTGCGGTAGATGGCCTGAACCTAGATCGGTCCTTGTTATGGACAATGCTAGCTTCCACTGCTCAGACAGGCTCAGGCAATTATGTGCCGAGGCGGGGGTTAAGCTGCTTTACCTGCCACCGTACTCGCCAGACTTTAATCCGATCGAAGAGTTCTTTGCGGAACTGAAGGCATACATCAAGAAGCATTGGAAAGAGCACGATGACCTGATTAGGGAGGACTTCAAAGCCTTCTTAAGGCTATGTATCGAGATTGTAGGCTCTCGCCGGGCAAGTGCTAGGGGTCACTTTCGCCATACTGGGCTGTCTGTTAAGGAACCTCTCGAGTAAATGCTCTGCAAGTCATATTATCATTTAGAAAGAAAATGCACATGGTCTATTGTATTATATCTAAGCTTCATCTACCCATTTCTTTACATCTTCAACAAATGATCTCGCAATACCTCGCATTACACCTTCTTTAACATAGAGGTTAATATTTTGGTCAGTATACACGTGCTTGAGATCGAGACCTTGCTCTAGGGTTATTGTGCCCGCCTTCCAGAAGGCCGTCTTCCAAGCCTTGTTGCTAATCTGAGTGCAATGCCACTGACAATAACGCTTTATCGCATCATCTCTTGGCCCCGGAATACAAAAATCGGCATGGCGCCTCACCGACGCCGCATCGGGAGCCTCAGAATTTGACCCTGTAGAACATTCACTTGAGGCTGAATTGGAATGTCTAGGCATAACATTATGAATATGAATCGGAGGCAAGCCGTCCGTGAAAGAGGCTTTTCGCTTCTTCTTCCTGCGTTCTGAGTCCAGCTTATCCTTCCCGTGAATCAAGTCACGGATGTACTGCGGCACATCATCGTGTGTCTTCAATGTTTCACCATCTTCGACATACTCGACGAGCTTGTGTAAGGCATTGGGTTCCAAACTGAAGTGCTTTCTTCCCTGATCTGGATCACGCCAGCAGTACCTTCCTTGACATGGGGGCCCAGCGCAACGCATAAGGTTGTAGACATCCCTCCAATGAGAAGTCCGGCCCGAAGCCTCCTCCGCCTCAAGTTCGGCAAATTGCCTTCCCGTCGCCCCCTGTCTAGCGCTCTGCCGCGTCCTCATAGCGGCAGACTGACTCACATCCTTGCAAATAAATGATATGTCGATCCGCAGCTTCTTCCCGCAACGGAAAAGAGGACTCCAGGCTCTCAGCTGGTTCTCCATAATATCCCAATCGATATTAAACTCATTAAAGCGCTTCGTTAGGTCACGTTCGGAACGGTCCGACACGGATACAACAACGTTAGTCTCCTCAGGTTTATAACATTTGTTTCGTGGTGTTTTCCGCTTTAGGAGGTCCTCGACTGCTGACTTCAAGGTCGTATTCCAAAACGCACCAGGCGCTAATACAAGATTCGGTTCTTGTTCTGGGTTATATGTGAGCTTTGTGAGTCTTCCTTTGTTTAAAAGCAACTTCCACTCAATAGAATAATGAATGTAAGTGGGCGGCAATTTACCATATGCCAGATCTTTGTCCCAGTCACTTAACTGGAGCAATGGCAGGCCTGGTCCGTTACTCCGCTGCTGGCTCTGGCTAGCCGGACATACGCTACGGCTGTCAAACCTTGGAGTGCGATAATCAAGCGCGACGTCGTCATAGATCGTTGCATCATACTGCACATATCCATAGTGGCAAGCTTGTGACATGGAACAGAGGTCTGCATGGCGAATAAAAAATGACGCGCGTTATCCGGCTGCCTTAAATTTCGTGCCGACTATTTTCCCGCATACTCACGTGTATCATAGAATAACTAAGCAGATTATGTACTTCTACCATACTTGTTAGTCATAGATAGATCTCGGTATGTTTTTTGAGGGGGGTGATCACTGATTGATGGTTTTCCTGATATTTTGGTTACGAATAATTTCATCACGCTACGTGGTACGTATGCCATGGCTTCTGAACAACTTCACAAAGTATGACCTTATTTCTATTGCTCCTCGTGTGTGTCTAGCATGGCATTTCTCAGGTGACATTTGGGACCATCCTTGTCCCCTTGCAAAATTACAGCCCGTGTCTCTTAAAACCGGCTAAACGAGATCAAAAACAGTGACTACAAGCCTGGAAGTCACACGCTGTCTAGGCCAACAAATTAGGAGAAACCGATAGGTGAGCGTGCAATCATCCTGAGTCATGTGAGCGACGCACATTTTACATAGCGTAACCTGGATGGTGTAATTTGGCTTAAACGAATGAGTGACGAAGCCGATTTATCTGTGCTGCAACAATTTACCGAGAGAGCTTGACTATGTCTCAATAGAAGTTGACCTAGGGTCATGCTGCCTCATACGACCGCATTGAAGATGATTTCATCTACATCAAGGCCGACGACGATACTGTAAGCCCCCCTAAATTTCTACCTAGCACATGGGTGCTGCTACATAACACTATGTAAGTGTACATAAAGAATTATTAGTGCTTTTTTGCTGTTGGAGTAAAAAGCATCTCTCGAAAAGGCAGTCTCGCATGCTGAGATGAAGTCTTAATAATGTCATTGTGATATTTCACTGCACTTCCTTTTTGTGTTAGACTGTGATCGCTGCTGTGTTAAGGACTAGACCGGTCGCTATACAGTGGATAGTCTAGTCGGGCATTAGGCGACAACTTTTGACATGACCTATTCGGTTAGAACTCAACGCTTCTACCCTGTTGAGATTTCGTCTAGTTACTGAACTCGAAATTCCCCAAAGTCCTGCTAGAAATCGTCCCAAACCTGTCTTCCATAAGCTCAACATCCGTGTAGGATATTCAGCGGATGTTTGTCACGCATCTGTACTTGTCGCGAATTGAACATGTTTCTCGTAGAACAGTAACATCTAGCCGTGTTAGCTACGGAGCGAAGACTGCAGGATTCATTTACATTACCTCTTGCGGACAATTTCTGTAGATTGTGGACGTACCGTACACAGCCTCTCGTCCATCATCCTTCCATTTTACATACACCACATAACGACCCGTCTCGTCAACGCCCATGCCGTCAACTACAAGACGGTTCTCCCAACTTTGATTCTCAGTCAATATTCTAACAGGCCGCCTGGATTTCTTCAAAGCTCTGTCCTGTGCTCTCGTTTTCATCTTTCCGCCTGTGTGGTGTTTGACAAATGTTAGTTCTGGACCGGAGCAGTCGACCAAAAGATTATGGGTCAGATCTTAGGTTTCCCAGGGGACGACACCAAGATACATACATACAAGATATCCAACATGATTTATGACAAGTACCTGCCGAAATTGGCGCCTGCAATTCGTTACTGAGATTTATGGGCTTTCGCATGCTTGTCACCTAGTTACGGATACTACGGCTCAAAACATATTCGCCAGTCCTGGCTGTCATGAATCTGACTACAACAAACTGCGCGTCGATGAGCCAGCAACTTGCTCAACGTTGGGTGAAGTTCAATTTGTCTTTCTGCTATGTACAGTATATATGCATTCGATTGCAACTAGTACATAGCGCATACCCCTGAAGAAGCTGACCAGCTCGGCCGAAAATGATTTACCTAATATTATGTATAAGTGATGGGTTTTTCAGTTACATACATACTATACATTTTGTCGAGGGGTAATTGACACTCCGAGCACATACATACCACAACAACAACCGGTATAGAGCGTGGGAACCGCGCTCCTGACAGAACCACGAAACGATAATTGGGTAATATAAAGACTAAAAGATACCGCGGATCATTTTATCACGATGCCTGCGGTCGAAAGCAACCAACGGTTACCTTCATACGTCTCAACGGTTGTGAAGTCACAGGTGGGGTTGTGTATTGAAGGAGGAAGAAGGTTGTGTTTTTATTAGACTAGGTCTATTTTGTCAGGGGTAACTGACATGCCCAACGCACTTGCACTATTCTTACTAGTTTACCCGAGAAAAGTCAGTTGCTTATTTAAGCAGCCACTGGATTAGGAAGGCGTAAAACTATAAAGATAAACAGATAGACCTAGTTCAATACAGAACCAACCTCCTTCCTCCTTCAATACACAACCCCAACTGTGACTTTACAGCCGTTGAGGCGTATGAAGGTAACCGTTGGTTGCTTTCGACTGCAAGCATCATGATCAAATGATCCGCAGTAACTTTTAGCCCTTATATTACTCAATCGCGGCTTCGTGGTTCTGTCAAGAGCACGATTCCCGCGCTCTATACTGGTTGTTGTTGTGGTGTGTGTGTGTGTGTGTGTGTGTGTTCGGAGTGCCAATTCCCCCTCGACAAACTATCTGTATGTCTTTATAGTCTTACGCCTTCCTAATCTAGTAGCTGCTTAAATAAGCAACTGACTTTACTCGGGTAAGCTAGTAAGAAAAGTGCAAGTGCGTTGGGCATGTCAGTTACCCCCGACAAAATATACATACCTAAAGGGCGTGAACTTGACTATATACACCGACTAGTTAATCTCTGTGGATTTGCGTTAACTGCCAGCAATACTGCTGCGATGCTCGAAATCGCTCTGTTCATGTTCTCACTGCTATGTAATAGTACATATATGTATACATACATATTATGGAACCATCTATTCGCTAGGTTTGAGCCAAAATCAGTAAATTCGTCTTTCTCAAGACCGCCATTTATGACCTGCTGGTGAAGTTAGTGATTGCCATGTCATCAACTCCAGAACGTGCATTTTCTCCTCATCCCACGATGTTCTCATTAGGTATGTATTACAGTAGAGTGCGAAATGAGTGTCCGCGATTTCTATAGATGGAAAGTTTCTGGGCACAGACCATACCTCTTAGCTCCGTAGCCATACTTCTGCGAGCGCAGTCCAACCGTACCTTCTTAATCTTTACCTAATATTACATAATACCCATTTCGCTGTTGCCATACAGATGGGAACGGCAAGAAACGGCCGAAAGCGGCTTTAATCCCTTTATTAGTAGAATAAACTTTAGATCCATAAGTGCCATACTGTTAAGTTACTGTTTCTGGCTTTTAAGAATGAGAAAGATCAAAATCTTAACATAGAACATAAAAAAGCCATAAGTGGCCTTTGTTAGGTTAATATTAGCGAATAACCTGATATGCGTTATTATGCAGTGCTGGCTACAGCAGGCAGGAGCCTGGTCCATGCTCAGAGAGTTTCTCAATATGCAAATTGCGGACTCTCATTTCGCACTCTACTGTACAGATGACTACATATATGTTATGTATGACTACATATACTGTATGCTATGTACATAGCCGAAGAGCTGCTATTTCTTTTATATCCCAATCCGCTGTATGTATTAACTTCCATTTGCGCTTGTATTTCTTCTACAAAGCTCAGCGGATCGCATTCACACCGACCCACCTACCCCTTGAACACACAAACACATTCCACCTAATCTTACGGTCCCGCTTGACTAATAAAGAAATGTATCGTATCTCCTGAGGGCTTAGTTTTTTTGGCGATTTGTGTACCAAAAGTACGCTCTTAAGGCATCCTGTTACGAAGTTATTCGCTTTTAAAGATTATAGGTGATTGCGTCCTTGCATATACATATATATTAAATCGTTATATTAGCTAGTAACAGTTAAGTGTGTATCTCATGCAGTGTACACCTCAGCGATTGTAGCTGATAGTGACCTGGAAAAACCCCTCGCGCCAACAGACTGCTCATAGTTGTTGCTAAGAAAACCTCCTTACAGGAGAGCTAAAACTATTGTTGCTGACTTGTTGAATTGCTGTGTGTAGGGTAGCTGCCGAATACCTTCGTCCCAACAGTTCCAACACTTCCCTGTTTCTGACGCCAGTCGTGTCTGTTAGAGTCGCATCCGCAGCCCAGCCAATCTCACCCAGGCTGTCTTTGCTATGCACATATATTGTAATCTGCTCCATGTTTGGAGGCCATTCTTGGCTACATTAAATACCCCAAGAAAGTTAGAAATTTAAATTTAGTTCCTTCACCTTGTTTGGATGGAAGCTATGGGAGCTCTCTTCCATTGCACTTGAAAAAAAATGTTTAGTTTGTTCATTATAATTCCAATCTCAATTGCGCTATTCAGCCCCGCCACGGCATTACATGAAACAATGCCACAGAAATGCGACGTAGGCTATGTAAACGCTGTCTATTTTACAAACTGGTAAGTGATTTCAGTAAACACTCGTTACCTGGGTTCTAATGATAATAGGGGTATTTATGGTCGGAATTTCCAGCCTTCCAGCCTACCCGCATCACAAATTTCACATGTCATATATGCATTTATGAATGTTGGACCTGATGGAACCGTGTGAGTGCCTAGACAGTTTCTTAAAGAGAGATCCCATTCTGATTTGTCTAGATACTCTGGAGATACATATGCGGATTTGGAAAAGCGTTACCCTGGTGACTGTATGTACATCTATTGGCCGAACCGCAAATTCTGAAGCTTACACTTCAACTAGCTTGGAATGATGTCGGGAATAATGTATATGGCTGTGTTAAACAGCTTTACATCTTGAAGAAGCGCAATCGACATATGAAGGTCATGTTATCTGTTGGCGGTTGGACCTGGTCTGCCAGTTTTCCAGCAGCCGCAAGCTCGGACGAGTCGCGGAGGACCTTTGCTCATACTGCGGTTTCCTTGATGAAGGACTGGGGTTTTGATGGCATTGATGTCGATTGGGAATATCCCATTGACGAAACTCAAGCTTCGAACATGGTTCTCCTTCTCCAGGCGGTCCGAGATGAGCTTGATACATACGCTCAAATGTATGCTAGCGGCCACCGCTTTCTGCTATCTATCGCTGCGCCAGCCGGGCCAGGTAACTTGAACAAAATAAACCTATCTCGGATTGGCAAGGTTATAGACTATGCTAACTTGATGACATATGACTTCTCTGGAGGCTGGAGTAAGTACAGCGGCCATGCCTCCAATCTCTTCAACAACCCGAACAACACAAACGCTGTCCCTTTTAATGCTGAAGCTGCCATAAAGGCATATTCCAAGAGCATTCCATCAAGTAAGGTTGTATTAGGAATACCACTATATGGTCGCTCGTTTCAGAAAACCTCTCATATTGGCGACGCATTCTCTGGAGTTGGATTCGGCAGCTGGGAGGAAGGTGTGTGGGACTACAAGGCATTGCCTAGAGAAGGCGCCAAGATGCAGTATGACAGAATTGCTCAGGGATCGTATAGCTATGACCCTAGCATACAGGAACTTATCTCGTTTGATGATCCCGATATGGTAAGGGAAAAGGTAGCTTACCTAAAGGGCCTGGATTTGGGGGGCAGTATGTTTTGGGAAGCATCCGCAGATAGGAATGACTCAAGATCTCTTATAAAGACGAGTTTGGAATCCTTAGGTTCGCTTGATACGACACAGAACTATCTTCACTATCCAGATTCCAAATATGACAATATTAGAGAGGGAATGAGCTGAGTGTTTTGGGAGTTGCAGTAGTGTATACTTACGACTTAGCTTAGTATTTCAAAGTAGTAATCTAGTACATGTACAGTACCATCTTAAGTGATTTATATAGAGCAGCAACCACAAACGTGGGTGCTTGTGGTTGCTGTGGCTCCAGATGAGCTGTGAAGCTCGATACACCGCATCTGCGCCTCAGGAAGAGCCTGTGGGGTCCTTCCATCGATGAGGGTGTCTATCAATGCGCATGGATGATATTAGTCACTCTGCTTCCTCCGTCATCCTCGTGATACATCATGCCCCACATTTAAAACCAAGGTCAATGACTAATTTGCGAGCGCTAAACCTGGCCTAACTGTCCTGTACTAACTCTTAGTGTTCTTAACGAGATCCATTTTGGAGGTGGCTCATCTACCCCTCAAATAATTATTCATGGCATTGGGGCGTGGTATTGTTGATAAAAGTTCCTGGACCCCTTTCATCATCACTATGATTCATCCAGCTTTCACTATTTTTTTACTTCATAATACGGTCTCATAGGGGGCGGGATTTAGAGGTTGCTATACTTAAGAAATTTCCTAAGCATTTCATAGTATCCCTTATTGAGATGTCCGTGACTACATTTATCCAAGGTATTTTATCCGTAATCCAGTAATTACGGATATTCTAGTCTATTCAGCCAGAATGGCTATATTGCCAGTCTTTTTCATGTATTTAAGCGGCAGCTTTTCCCACCTAACTTGGGATCAGCTAGAGTGTCGAATTCAATCCTTTTTAATCCACCTGTGAGCTCCATTCAAGATTCTCAGAGAACCAACAGGGTATTTTGTAGAGATGGCCAAAAAAATATTGTATCGTAGTGGAGCATTTAGTAGTAAGATAGGTTGGCAATGTGTATGTCACGTGGCGTCAGCCTACCAGTTAGGGCTTGGGTTGTTCTTGATATTCCGGTGTAATTTTGCATTGATCTTTAGTACGTAACCTTTGGGAGCAGTTTTCCTACATACAATGAGCCGCCGCCAAAGAAAAAAGAGATTCTTTGAGCGTTGTATCTAGGACTGCTTATCAATTCTCTTTGAATTCATCGTCCCGAAATTTTCCCCCGCTTATCTTTCCGTGGCAACACAGTGCTTTGTGATGAGATGCAAATATTTCGAACCCGCCACCATTCTTCCTCTTCGAATATCCTATTGCAACAAGGGCATTTTGGACTTGTGGTCACGTGGACCAGAAAACAGGGTTTATGATAAACGTGTCCTAAGTGCATCAGTTCCCATGCCATAGGATATTGGCCGGGGCTCCTACTGACCACATTCTAGGCAGAGGAGGTTCCCCGTCTCAAAGCTTTCCAGGCAGATTGAGCATTCTGGGGCCAATCCAAAGACATTTCTACCGTTATTTTTACCATAATTTGCATGATTCAGTATGTTACATTTAAAATCAAAACTGCCCCAACGGTTGATAGCATTTTGATTACATGGTTTACAGTAGAGCTAGTTGCAGAACGGTGTCAGACGACTGGCACGCCGGCGATAATATGACGACTTACGCAACCACATCTGCGCAATACAGCTGTCTCCTCTATAATGCCATTGCAGCGAATGCAAAAGAAGCCCATGTTAGCATGGCTTTCCGGCAGTTTTGTTTTCACATCATTAGGATATGAGTGGACATCTGCGTCCCCGGTAGACTCAATGCATGTAAACTTCCTCTTTCTTATACTATTCAAGTTTCCATCCAGGTTATCATGAGTGGTGGGATCGTTGACAGCCGACCTTCGTTGCAGCGTCGGAACTGAACTGGATCCATTATCTCTAAAGCAAATTCGCACAGTTCGACGATAGTTAGATGATGAGGTATCTGATGCTGCCATGATGCTGACCTTAGGACTAGGCTATCGGGATATTTCGAAGAGAAGTGGAAGAAGGAATACATGTCCCGTTCAGTCAACAAATATTTATCATCCTGAAAATCGACTCAATGAGGCGATACTTATTGCAGCTTGATCCGGAGATATTCATTTAGTATACACTTGTGCAAGCGCCAGTTTCGTCGTATGAATCAATCAAGCTGTCGTAAGTGCTGTAAGGATATTGAGTATAGTCATATATCATCGATTCGTAGACGGCTCTTTCTAGCCCACAGTTGGACGTCATTTGCCAACACTAAATTTCGAGCGCCTTTCTTCAGATGAACTTTTTACATACTTTAGTGGATTGTTACGGAGCTTTGAATGAGGTAAGAGTTGAAATCTTTGGGAGAGGTGTGGCCACGTCGGTGCCATGGATAAGGTTCAAATGTTAGCAGTGGCATAGCCCGTCTTTAGTCCGGTCAGCCGAAGGTCGGGATGTGGACTGTGGCATGACAAGAACGATACCAATCCAACTATCGCAGTTTGCACATCCATGCCTTGCTGCACAACCACTTGACGGCTTTGAGGAAGAAAAAAGGATGAATAGCCGTCACCATGTGAGAAGGGGGACTTTTTAAGTATGTACGAAGGACGATATGCACACTGACCATTGCAAGATTACTCAAGAGGACAAACAACAAGTGAATCGAATAAACGACATGGAAGGTACAGAGACAAAAGAAAGGAGAATGACGTGCCCATGTGGCAAGTGTCAGTCACAACCAGCTGCGCCACCAGCGGTTGCCTCCACTATCTACAGTCGTCATGTGACAAGCTTGATGCAGACCTGGAACCAATAAAAACCGGCTAGGTAAGTCTATTATCGCTACCTGGGTCATGGTTACATGTAGCTCAAGTATCAAGTGTGTATGGGGAGTAATCGGCACTGTAGTTGACATGTCTGTGCGCTTTCATTTTTAAAAGTGTTTACCTGGACAGGACGGCGGTTTCGCTCCTAACTGTATGACGTGCAATGGAAGCTATCCGCGAATAACAGGCGTCGATCAGGCGAATCAAAACCAGGCATTGCTTTATCGCCACGAGAGTATTTGGAAATACATCCTCAAATCGAAGTTACAAGCTGCCGTGGCTCGTGCCAAGCACCCCCTTGCCCCTTCGGACACGCAAATCTCCTTGTCCGTTAACGATCGTAACACGAGCGTCGTGGAAGAATCATTTCCGACATTGGATGCTGCCTGGTCCTTCGCGGCAAAGTACCTACAGGAATGGAGCCACTTCCTAAGCGACGGCAAGAAGCTGAAGGTTGAAATTATATTCAACGATATAGAACATAAAGACAAGACCGCCTCCGCGGCACGGGGAGCAACTGCTGTTCAGAGTGCAGAGGTAGCGGCGAGAGTTGAAGGCGAGAGAGCCGTTTTGGGCCGACCGGAAAGCTGGAGAGCAACCGAAGTCACGTGGCTCACACATGACGATACCACCGCCCACGAAACGAGTTGTTGGCTATCGAAGGGGGCTAACAGACTGCACTGCCGTAGCTAGCGTAGGCCAGCTCCAAGCGCAGGCTACCAGCACAGCTACTATATACGACCTGTGGTGCCTGGAAGGTGGCAAAGTTAGCGTAGGCATGCCCTGCGCACAAGCTAAACAACAGGCGCCCAGCGTGATGCAGTTCACACTGGTGATTAACACAAACAAGTTCCTCCATATCTATTGAGTTGGTCCAAGATGCTCCCTTTCGCAGAGGAGGAATACTTCTGCGCCTCGACAACACACGTCGCGAGACTGCAGCTTGTGGCCTGCTGCTCATTCATCAGCAGTGTCCACGCGGACGGGCAACTAGTAGGGATGTACCTTGTGCAGAAGTCAGGAGCAGAAAATGGCTGCTAGAAGGTGAGCGAGAGTAGTGGGCGACAGTTGGAAGTGGATACTACACTGAATGCGCCTCCATGGTGCCCAAACTGGCGCTCTAAAAGCTAGTTTAAAATCAAGGAGCGACATAGCTTGATAAGAAAGATATTGTTAATTTATTAGAAAAAATTGTTGAGAGGCGGTAAATGGAAGGGTTATTGTACTGCGTGTTGCCACGATTTGATAGCAAGGAAAAGTGCGGGGCTATTTTGCCTAGGTTTTTCCGTCACACAGCGCTGCATGAGGCGGTGATAAATGTCAAAAACATAGACGGCTTGCATAAGCAGCAAGGCATGGCAAATGAGTGGGGCCAGCTCGACGGGGAACTCAGCGAGAGGGTCCTCAAAGCACTCCTGCAAGCACGCCACTCGCAGCGGACCTTTCACACCAACAAAGACAAGTTCACGCCTAGGCCCACCTAAGGATCAATAGCGGTATGTTACATCTTCACATTATTATATAATCTGCATGCAGCGGCTAATGACTCGTAGAAGGCGACGAGAGCTTCGACCCTCACGACGGACCTCCTTCACCTATTCGCGAACCTGTTGCGAACCCCTTGGCAGAGCACCAACAACCCCCCCGCCCGAAGCCGAAAACCTCGTCGAAAGACTTCTATCAATCAGACATCATCCCGCAATGCGGCACATTCCCCGCAACGTCCGAAACATGTTGCGATGCCTGCTGATAACCTCATCGATTGATGACGATTCGATGAATTCATCGTATTCGACTTCTTCCTGTTGACGGAAGCTTCCTAAACCGACGGATCCGGTAAGATAGGAATGTTCCTTCCGAGCTTGACAATGACCAACTGTCCCAATATGAGGCTGTTACATAACCTCATTTCACCGACAATTGATATCTTCCGTCATATCATCTCATTGGTTACGATCAGCATATGCCACCACAACTAATGGGAAACATTCCTCCTCGCCAATGCTTCGTCGCTTCGCAACTTGTACCCAGTCTTTGTGTGGCGCTCCATGATTAACTCGACGGCTTGCAACGTAGTGGCACATATTGCCAACCCGGCAACTTGTGTGCCGTTGTTCTGTGGATCATGCATCGACTCATCGAGTGTTCCCTTTACGGTTTCCGGCTCCATGGTAAGGAAGGGCATGTGCTCATTGCTGGTAACTTAACTGGTTAGCTTCAGCTTTTCCAGTCCGTTGACTTCACTGACTCCATGCAAGCGCACACGTGCCTCTGAACATTATCCCAGCCACCAATTGGGAATGGGCTCGATGTCTTCCTAGCGCTTCGTCCAATTCGATTTGTAAGGGCAGAAGCGGGGTCCGCAATGGCTGGAGTGGGGTTGGTGGGCATGTGATCCTAATTGTCTGAGACTAGCCGTGGGCGAAGTTGGGCACTGACGCTGGAAGATAGACTGAGTTCGAGCCCAAGTCCAAAGGGCACAACGTACGGAGATCCGCCACGCCAGGTTTTTTTGCGCTGGCAAAGCCCCAGTATACTGATCCCCGTGATACGCAAGTATAAGGTGGGATATTGAGCGCAACACAATCCTACCTGCGGTACTCCGTATTAATCAAATCGATTTGGCTGTAGCGGATGATGCAGCCTGCGGGGTCCCCTCCTTGCCTTCAAATCCTGTTGCCTCGTGTCCCGACGAAATTCCGTCATCTGCTGGGTATGCGTGGCGGTGCTACCGAAAAAAGTGTGGCTCGGCTCCTACCGACTGAAACTTAGTCTGAACAAACCTCCCGATCCCGCTACCTTCAACGACATCTTCGCGCGATAATGTTTGACTTGACTCCATAGCCCACGGCATACGCCTTCATTTCCCATTTCACCACATCTAGGCCTTGAGATTACAGCTTCTGCCAGCCTGTTGGCCTATTGGCATCAATTCCCAACTCGTGGCGCGGAGTGTACATGATTTGGCCTGTCCCTCTGAAGAGTGACCCGAAGTTCTGAACTCCTAGGCAATGGCGAGCACAGGAGCAGATTTGGTAAGTTGTTGCTTTGCATCTGATCCCCCATTATCTAATCGTTGCAGAGAGAGGGCTGGCAGGACTCTACCACGGCCCAATTCGGGGACGAGCATAAGCAGGCGGTGCATCTGTTCGATCGGACGACTTACCCGAAAGACTTCTTCTGCAAGTCTTGCGAGGACATACGATTCCAGGACGAAAATGGCACAACTGTGTGGAACACGCATGGCAGTGGGCAGATAAAAGTTCCACCAGGCATACGCGTCCTGGCAAAAGGTGGATGGGCGATATGCAAATGAATCATTCCATTATCTGTACAACATTTGGACAATCTGAAGGCATTCTCTCCAGCCAACGCACAATGTGACCATGAGGCAGGAACTTGGATAAACATGGGCCTTTACACATGATGTCTCGATCTCCAACCCGTCCTGTATCTCCTGTATCCATGCATGGCTGGCGATGATACCATGTAACACGATATTGCCCAGTACCGCGCCGATCTGACTCCTGACTGCACGTTCCAGCGAAAAGGGCTCTGTTGACTGATGAGCTGTGGCCACGTCCTCGATTCGGCACATCTTACCTGCAGTGATAGGTTGAGGCACCTGGTGACCGAACAGAGTTCTGAGAAGCTCCGTATCGAAGCCAACAGTCATTCTAATGATGCAATCAAAACTCTCGTCGACCGGTAAAAATGTTGTAATATCTCGAACAGCTCTGGCTGTGGGGATGGCAAATGAGGTATGGATCGCTTTCTGTGACACTCCGGTAAAGCACCAACATGGTTGTCCAGCCAGGGAATACTGTACAGCCAACTCGGTAGAGCCTTTCCCTAGTCGTCGAGCCTTTTTATGGTCTAACGTTGTCAATATATTTGGACAGCAGAAACTGAGCGCACACCTACCGCCCATGAATTGTTCATAGTCTTCGCCTTCAACATTGCAAAGTCGTACTACTTTATCAATATCGTCATTACCGGAGATAACATAAAGCAGATGTCGAGAAGCCGTCTCAGTCCGCTGTATAAGCAAGTCGAGCTGCTCGGGCTTAAGGTCTCGAAGTGCCTTTTGGGTGAGACATAAGCCGCAGATTTTAATGGATGTGCAATCCAACTTCCGAAGAGCTTCCGTCTTAGGGTCATTCTGGGTCACAAAAACATAGGGAAGGAACCGCTTGAGTCTGACCAGGATATGTGGTTCGAAGCCTGTAAAACCCGGTGATAACGCATTCAGGGCTGGCTTTAGTAGCTCGAGGACCTCCAGTTCGAGTCGCAGCTTCTTGAGAGCTTCAAGCGCATTTCCAATAGGAGCATTCTCTGCTCTCAGAAGAGCCTCAGCGTCAAAAGAATTGTACAAAGACAGAACTTGTTGCAAGTACTCTCCAGCATCCATGATGCAATGCGGAGCTAGAAGTGACGGGAGCGTGGTGAAGTGGGACGGAGTAGGGGGAAGAGGCAAAATCGAAGAGCGATAGGGAATTTATGTGCGGAGAGGCCCTCCATCAGAAAATGAACGACTGGTTTATGCAATCTGGTTCGAGCAGGGGCTTGCATCAAAATGGCCAGAGCGAGAGACATATTATGCAGAGCAAGGGTCTCATCCGCGTGATACGGTTCCCTCGGCCCAACTGACTGACCCGTGGCCTGAGGTCGCACGCAAAATGGCCATTGCAAGCGATCCCGGACCATGGCGGCTACAGCCGCCAAACACAACCTTCGACATGCACGGATTGCAGTTTGAATCACAACCGAATCAATATGTCAAGAAAGCGCGAAATAGGACTACAGAAACAGTTTGTACTAAAGAGCTTGCAATAAATTCTAGCTTCAGTACATTGACGCTGTTGATAGCACGTTCAGGAGTCGCAGTTAAGGCAAACAAGTTAGTGCCTTCGGAGCAAGGCACATATCTTCATCCGCATCCATGTTGGCAAGCAATCCCAACATACATATGGCTTGCAGACATAGCTTCACGACTGCATATCAAGGGTGGATACGATCTCATCGCTTTGGTTCACGTATGCCGATCCACCCGACTCGACCAGCCAGGGGGGAGAAATAATGCCTTGTTCTCTCCTTTGGAGAATAGGGCAGTGTATCGTTTCTGAGGGACGGCTTGAATGTCTATATAAAGCCCCCCGGCTCCAGGGCACATCCTGCATTCATGTCTCCATCTCGTCTTCGTGCACAAGAGATAACAGCTAGCATATTTGTCTCTTTAGTTGTTTCACTCCTACCTTCGTCTTTGTCCTGTCAGTGGCCTATAAACAGGACATCTTACTGCCAGTCAACCTTAACTTGAGTCTAGAGACATAAATACAAAACCAAATATGGCATCCGACAACGTCTTCGGCACCATTTATTCTCAGGTGTCCTTCTTGGACACTTACTTCCCTGGCCTGGGCGTTGCGTTGAGCTACATTCATCCTCTAACATCCGGCAACCTTCATGTCGGTGCTCAACTGCTCTGTACCTGTGGCCTGATCGTCTTTCTATTCAAGTTCGCCTACAAACACATCATACGGGTCATAGAAGATTACCTCAGTCCGTCTGATTCCTCAACCTCCTCTCCCATCCATAGCCTGACTGTTCGCAGTGTTCACATTCCATATATCCGGTAGAGATGAGACACACGACATGCTTCACAGCTGGATTCAATCTCAGTCTTTTGCGACACGCACGCGATCGACTCTTGTGGCGCTGGGGAAGGAATCTGAGAGATCTGCGCAGGGCCGAGCAACAAAGAAGGTTTTACAGTACATGCCATGGAACACGAAGAAGTTCTTCTGGTACAAGGGCAAGCTTCTCTGCGTACGCTCCGAAGAGACCAGATCATGGCGGGATGAGAAACTCTCGATTACCTGTTTCGGAACATCTCCAACAATATTGAAGGAGCTTCTCGACGAATGCAAGACTTTATATGATGAAAAGACACTAGGGAAAACCGCAGTCTACGAGAATCGGGATGGCTGGACTCTTGCCATAACTCGGGATCGAAGACATATGGACACAATTGTTTTACCGGAACACGTCAAAAAGGACTTCCTGAAAGATGTCGAAGAGTATCTCGACCCTAAAGCGCGGAGCTGGTACGCCGACCGTGGCCTGCCATATCGGCGTGGCTATTTACTACATGGTCGGCCGGGGACCGGCAAATCGAGCCTTTGCTTTGCAGTCGCCGGGTATTTTGACATCGACATTTATGTTCTGAACCTGGCTGCTGTGGATAACGCAACTCTTGACAAGCTACTTCGGAAACTTCCCTCACGATGCATCATCTTGCTAGAGGATGTTGATGCAATCGAGACCACACAAAGCCGTGTGGATGAAAAGGTCGGTGAAACAAATCAACGGCCAAAAACCGGGTCTGTGACACTCTCTGGCCTTCTTAATGCGATGGATGGTGTGGCTTCCCAAGAAGGCCGCGTTCTGATCATGACGACAAACCACATTGAGCATCTTGATGAAGCTCTTATTCGGCCAGGTCGGGTAGACAAGAAGATCGAATTCGGGTTCGCCAATCGAGACATGTTAGAGAGGCTGTTCCGCTTCATCTATAGGCCCACAACGAGTGAGGTCGAAGCTGGAAGGGCTAGCCGAGATGACAACCATATCATTGAGAAATTGGCAAGGAGTTTTGTTGACCGAGTGCCTGAAATGATGTTCAGCCCGGCGCAGATTCTGGCATTCCTGCTTGAGCATAGGAACTCACCTCGAGAAGCAGTGGATAGTGTCTTGGCGTGGGTCGAAGGCGAGGGGGAAGGATGCGTCCCGCTGAGCAATCCGACCTGGGGAACGAGTGAGGCAAGTGAAAGTGGACTGGATCGTGAATTTACCATAAATGACCTGTTTCATTGCGTGGAATAGAAGGACGTAAAGCCCGTGGTATCAAAGACTGATGCAACACGGAGGAGAGTGAGAGAATCTGGGAGGATCATATTTATCAGTAGACGAGCGGGGGGGGGGTAGTAGGTAGAGAGTAGAAGGGTGACTGTATTGATCTCTCTAGAGTGGTTAATTGATTGATTGGCTCCTACTTGGAAGCGGCCGTTCTTTTATGTATCCCTTTACCCGCAGCTATGCCCGGCTAACAAGGTCTGGCAAACAACCAATACGTCCCGAAAGACGACCCACTTCGCCCTATTGTTGAATCAGGGCCAGCTGTTCCCATGGCACCCGCTTTGTATTAGTCTGCTTCCTATATACATATCTAGGTCACGTGTTCTATTAAAGGTGTGTGGAAATGCATATCATAAATAGTGGTAGTTACCCTGCTTGCAAATAGTGAAGGGAAAAGTCCCATGGGCGATTGGGGCTATCAATTATCAGCCCGGCCGCGAGGCTATAAGGAAGAGGGCACACAGGTTCTGATAGCTAAAGAATGCCAGACTATAGCAGGGATCCACACGAGCATCGCTGAACGTAAGGATACATAGTCAATTGAAGCT